>JADLZK010001435.1:0-175276 GCA_015847255.1 Hyparrhenia diplandra
GGAGCGATGGTCTATGTACTGACCACATTGCTATTTGCCTTGTTGTAGGATCAATAGATTTAATTTTTTCAATTTCCACAGAAATGGACAATCGCAGAATTAATTTTTTAAATTTCCACAAAAAGTGCACCGTGGGGCTCGAGAGCTGCGGATCTCGGCCAAGGGCGGCGCCGGGGGCTGCGGGTGTCACTCTTGGGGGATGGCGCCGGAGGAAGTTAAGCTGAGACCGAGGCTGCGGATGCACGACATAGGCCAGTTCTTTGGCTATCCCAGAGGACCACGGCGAGCTGCTCCAGTTACTCGAGGGAGGAAATGCAAGCTGAGACCGAGCTGCGGATGTCACGACATAGGCCAGCTCTTTGGCGCTATCACGGAGGACCATGGTGAGCTGCTCCAGTTACTCAAGGTGACGCAAAAATAAAGCTAAGCCTTTGCTTTCGGCAGTTATCGTGCTCTGTTCCCCTTGTGTTTGTCAATACACAAGGTCGGTAGCTCATTTAGCTTAGGACTATACACAAGGTTTGCCCTTTTCTTATTAAAGTTGGAATTGCTTGTCCAGGGTGGATCAATCTCTGCCTGAGGGCATGTACATTGCTCTCGCCCCACCATGGCTGTTTTGATTACAAATGAGCTACTGGAGCACCCTGATCCCAAAGCGAAGGTTGCTCTCACCTCTTGCTTAACTGATGTTATGAAGATTAATGCACCTAAGCTGAGATTTGTTGCCATTCTTGGGATGGAACGATGGTCTCTATATGTACTGAACACATTGCTATTTGCCTTGTTGTAGGATCAATAGAATTAATTTCAATTTCCACACAAGCCAAACCCAGGTTGTCCAGGGTCGATCAATCTCCGCCCGAGGGCATGTACATTGCTCTCGCCCCACCATGGGTGTTTTGATTACCAATGAGCTACTGGAGCACCCTGGTCACAACGTGAAGGTTGCTCTCACCTCTTGCTTAACTGAAGTTACGAGGATTAACGCGACAGAGGCCTTGATAGTGATGATGTTAATTATGTTATTAAGCTGAGATTTGTTGCCCTTCTTGGGATGGAACGATGGTCTCTATATGTACTGACCACATTGCTATTTGCCTTGTTGTAGGATCAATAGATCTAATTTTCAATTTCCACAGAAATGGACACCGTACAGAATTAATTTTAAATTTCCACAAAAGTGCACCGTGTAGAGGGATGAGGGATCAGATTGCAGGTTAAGTGTGCACGACATATATACGAGATATATACATGCTTGGAGCTGGAAAAGGTATTCGATTGATGTTCACTTTCAGTCTTTTGCACAAATCTGATGGCTTAGTACTAGCACCACTAAGTAAGCGAGGCTCGAGTGCTGTGGATCTTGACCAAGGGCGGCAGCGGGGGGGCTGTGGGCATCACTGCAGGGATGGCCGGGGAGAAGTTAAGCTGAGATCGAGCTGCGGATGCACGACATAGGCCAGCTCTTTGGCACTATCCCCGAGGACCACGGCGAGCTGCTCCAGTTACTCGAGGGATGAAGTGCAAGCTGAGACCGAGCTACGGATCTACGACATAGGCCAGCTCTTTGGCGCTATCCCGGAGGACCACGGCGAGCTACTTCAGTTACTCAAGGTGACCGCAAATAAAGCTAACCCTTTGCTTTCGGCCCAGACCCTAGCTATCGTGCTTTATTCCCCTTATGTTTGTCAATACACAAGGTCGGTAGCTCATTTAGCTTAGGACTATACACAAGGTTTGCCCTTTTCTTATTAAAGTTGGAATTGCTTGTCCAAGGTGGATCAATCTCCGCCTGAGGGCATGTACATCTCGCCCCACCACGGCTGTTTTGATTACAAATGAGCTACTAGAGCACCCTGATCCCAACGCGAAGGTTGCTCTCACCTCTTGCTTAACTGATGTTACAAAGATTAATGCGCCTAAGCTGAGATTTGTTGCCATTCTTGGGATGGAACGATGGTCTCTATATGTATTGAACACATTGGTATTTGCCTTGTTGTAGGATCAATAGAATTGATTTTCAATTTCCACACAAGCCAAACCCGGGTTGTCCCACGGTGGATCAATCTCGCAGAGAGCATCTACATTGCTCTCGCCCCACCATGTGAGCTACTAGAGCACCCGTAATCCCAAGCGTGAAGGTTGCTCTCACCTATTGCTTAACTGATGTTACAAGGATTAATGTGCCCGAGGCCTGATAGTGATGTTATTAAGCTGAGAGTTGTTGCGCTTCTTGGGATGGAACGATGGTCTCTCTATATATGCTGACCACATTGCTATTTGCCTTGTTGCAGGATCAATAGAATTAATTTTCAAATTCCACACGGACATCGTACAGAATTAATTTTCAATTTCCACAAAAATGCGCCGTGGGGCTCGAGAGCTGCGGATCTCGGCCAAGGGGGCGGCAGCTTGAGGGGCTGCGGCGTCAAAAGGCACTGCAGGGATGACGCCGAAGGAAGTGCAAGCTGAGACCGAGCTGCGGATGCACAACATAGGCGAGCTCTTTGGCGCTATCCTGGAGGACCACAGCGAGCTGCTCCAGTTACTCGAGGAAGGAAGTGCAAGCTGAGACCGAGTTGCGGATGCACGACATAGGCCAGCTCTTTGGCGCTATTCCGGAGGACCATGGCGAGCTGCTCCAATTACTCGGGGGCGAAGTGCAAGCTGAGACCTAGCTGCAGATGCACGACACAGGCCAGCTCTTTGGCGCTATCCCGGAGGACCACAGCGAGCTGCTCCAGTTACTCGGTGAGCGCACCTAAACGTAAGCCTTTGCTTTCGACCTAGACCCTAGGTATCGTGCTCTGTTCCCCTTGTGTTTGTCAATACACAAGGTCGGTAGCTCATTTAGCTCGAGGAATATACACAAGGTTTGCCCTTTTCTTATTAAAGTTGGAATTGCTTGTCGGGGTGGATGGAGTCTCACTGAGGGCATGTACATTGCCTCGCCCCACCATGGTTGTTTTGATTACAAATGAGCTACTGGAGCACCTTGATCCCAACGTGAAGGCTGCTCTTAGCTAAAGGTTGCTCTCACCTGTTACAAGGATTAATACGCCTGAGTCCTGACACTAATGATGTTATAAAGCTGAGATTTGTTGCCCTTCTTGGGAATGAATGATGGTCTCTCTATATGTCTTGCCCACATTGCTATTTGCCTTGTTGTAGGATCAATAGAATTAATTTTCAATTTCCAAAGAAATGGGCATCATACAAAGCGTAATTTCAATTTCCATGAAAGGGCTTCGTGGCGCTTGAGAGGCTGCGGATCTCGGCGAGGGGCGGCGGGGGGGCTGCGGGTGTCGGGGCAGCGTGGGGATGACTTGGGAGGAAGTTAGGCGAGGCCAGAGCTGCGGATGCGACATAGGCCAGCTCTTTGGCGCTATCTCGGGAGGACCACGGCGAGCTGCTCCAATTACTCGGCGAGGAAGTGCAAGGCGAGACCGAGGCTGCGGATGCACGGCGTGAGCCATCTCTTTGGTGCTATCTCGAAGGACCACGGCGAGGTGCTCGGATTACTCGGTGGCGCACCTAAAGCTAACCCTTTGCGTTCGGCCTAGACCCTAGGTATTGTTTTCTATTCCCCTTGTGTTTGTCAATGACAGCGTTGGTAGCTCATTTAGCTCGGGGATTATACACAAGGTTTGCCCTTTTCTTATTAAAATTGGAATTGCTTGTCGGGGTAGATCGGTCTCACTTTGAGAGCATGTGCATTGCTATCGCCCCACCATGGTTGTTTGATTACATATGAGCTCTTTGGAGCACCTTGGCGGCTCATTGGCGCTATCGGATGACCACGGCGGGCTCCGATTACTCGGGGAGAAAGTGCAAGGTGAGACCTAGTTGCGGATGCGACATAGGCGACTCTTTGGCGCTATCGGGGAGGACCACGACAGGCTGCTCCGATTTTTCGGTGACCACACCTAAAACTAACCCTTTGCTTTCGGCCTAGACCCTAGGTATCGTGCTCTGTTAGGTTGTGTTTGTCAATGCACAAGGTGGTAGCTCATTTAGCTTCGGGACTATACTCAAGGTTTGCCCTTTTCTTATTAAAGTTGGAATTGCTTGTCGAGGGGTGGATCGGTCTCGCACGAGAGCATGTACATTGCTATTGCCCCACCATGGTTGTTTTGACTACATATGAGCTCTTTGGAGCACCTTGGCCGGCTCTTTGGCGCTATCGGGAGGACCACGGCTGCTCCATTACTCGAGGCGGGAAGTGCAAAGGCGAGGCCGAGGCTGCGGATGCGGCGTAGGCCATCTCTTTGGCGCTATCAGAAGGACCCACGAGGTGCTCGGTTACTCGGTGGCGCACCTAAAGCTAACCCCTTTGCTTTTGGCCTAGACCCTAGGTATCGTGTTCTATTCCCCTTGTGTTTGTCAATGCACAAGCGTCGGTAGCTCATTTAGCTTAGGAATATACACAAGGTTTGCCCTTTTCTTATTAAAGTTGGAATTGCTTGTCGGGGTGGATCGGTCTCACTTTGAGAGCATGTACATTGCTATCGCCACGATGGTTGTTTTGATTACATATGAGCTCTTGGAGCACCTTGGCCCGGCTCTTTAGCGCTATCCGGGAGGACCACGGCCGGCTGCTCAATTACTCGAGGAAGTGCAAGGCGAGGCCAGAGTGCGGATGCACAGCGTAGGCCATCTCTTTGGCGCTATCGGGAGGACCACGGCGAGGTGCTCTAGTTACTCGGTGGCGCACCTAAAGCTAACCCTTTGCTTTCGGCCTAGACCCTCGGTATCGTGTTCTATTCCCCTTGGGTTTGTCAATGCACAACGTCGGTAGCTCATTTAGCTCAGGACTATACACAAGGTTTGCCCTTTTCTTATTAAAGTTGGAATTGCTTGTCCAAGGTGGATCCATCTCCTTTGAGCATGTACATTGCTCTCCCCCACCATGGTTTGTTTTGATTACAAATGAGCTACTCTGAGAACCCTAATCCCGACATGAAGGTTGCTCTCTCACGATGCTTAAGCGATGTTACGAGGGGATTAATGCGCGAGCCACGACATTGATGATTTTATTAAGGCGATATTTGTTGCCCTTCTTGGAATGCAACGATGGTCTCTCTATATGTCTTGACCACATTGTTATTTGCCTTGTTGTAGGATCAATAGAATTAGTTTTCAATTTCCACAGAAATGGGCATCGTATAGACATAATTTTCAATTTCCACAAAAGTGCACCACGGGGCTCGAGAGCTGCGGATCTCGGCGGGGCGGCAGCCGAGGGCGCAGCGTCGGCGTCTTTGCGGGGATGGCAGGAGGAAGTTAAGTTGAGGCCGGCTGCGGATGAGACATAGGCCAGTTCTTTGGCGCTATCAGGAGGGACGACGGGCGAGCTGCTCTAATTACTCGAGGAAGTGCAAGCTAAAGACCGAGCTACGGATGCGACATAGGCCATCTCTTTGGCGCTATCAGGGGGACCTTGGACGAGCTGCTCGGTTACTCGAGGTGGCGCACCTAAAGCTAACCCTTTGCTTTCGGCCCCTAGACCCTAGCTATCGTGTTGTGTTCCCCTTGTGTTTGTCAATACACAAAGATTCGGTAGCTCATTTGCTTCGGGACTATACACAAGGTTTGCCCTTATTAAAGTTGGAATTGCTTGTCCAAAGGTTGATCAATCTACTGCGAGGGGGCACGTACATTGCTCTCGCCCCACCATGGTTGTTTTCATTGCAAATGAGATACTAGAGCACCACGATCCCAACATGAATGTTGCTCTCTGTTGCTTAAGCGATGTTCACGGTCAATGCACGGGAGGCGACATTGATGATGTTATTAAGCTGAGATTTGTTGCCCTTCTTGGGATGGAAGGGTGGTCTCTTTATGTACTGACCACATTGCTATCTGCTCTTTGAAGCTTAATGCTAGGTGGCTTATGGCCGTTCTTGTTGTTTGGGTGGCGGTGCGTATCCTAGTGTCAAAAGGGTGACATGTGTGTGAGTTGGGGTGTGTGTTGGGTGGGGCCTCGACCCATGTATCTTTTCTTCTACCTTAATGATGAAGCTGCCCAGCGTTTGAGGGAAAAAAAAACATATCTTATCTATTATGTATGATTTTGTTTTCTTATATATCTCTATATTCTCAACTAACAATAATGGTATATATGATCATCAAATTGTCACTGTCCACTACACCAAAAATGGATATCAAAATCTCCAAGACATTTTCGTCGGACGAGGGCTCTTCCCAGACACTAAATTCCTTCTAACAAATACAACATTTGTATGTACTATACATCTTAAATTTCCCTTCCTCTCAACCAACATGTAATTTGCACAGCGAAAATGATATTGGGTAATACTTTAAAGTTCATTTCATTCATCCTAAAGTTTTCTAAAATTAGTTTCCACAAATTCCCACGGCAACGTGCGGGGGTATTCGTTAGTTTACTAAATTCACAAAACCTTTAAACACACGCCCTGAATGCAAATGCACTGCTGTTTAGAACACACACATCTCTCTAGAATTAGCTCAACGCATGACATTAATTGCACATTCATGCAGGGGCTAGGCCCAACCATATCTGTATCTAGAGCAGGTCAACTGGGACGAACTCTAAGCCGCAAGCGCGGGTGGATGCCGAGGCTCACCTGGCGGGTAGGGACTTGAGGTGAGAGGCCAGCGCGGAGGCGTGGTGGTGGACGCAGGCCGCGGCGCCGAGGGCGAAGGCGCCCGTCCAGGTGGAGACGAGGCGCTGCGGATCGGGTGCGGCACTCCGGAGTCGCCTCTGTACGCCCGCGCCCAGTAGTCGTCGAACTCACCCATTCTCCTTCTCTTTACCCCGAATCGAACCTTCTCGTTGTTGCCGGCGCCCGGCGGCGCTGCGGGAAGAAAATAGAAATTTCGGGAGCACGGTGCAGTAGATGGGGAAAATGGATAATATACGGTACGGTACCAAGTGGGTTGATGAACCGCGGTTTATTTGAGATTTGACACGCTGGTTATGCCAAACAAATTTTTCTCTCTATTATCTGCCATTGCCTAAGTTTTTTTTATTTGACAATCGATAATTAGAATCTATTTCAAGTCATTGGCTTGAGCTTATTTTAGTATTTTTCTCTCATAACAAATCGGCATAACACGATGATTAATCATATTATATGTCTTATAGCTATCAAAATATATCAAAATGGCCATTTCTATTTATCTAATCTAAGTTAGACACAGATCTTATAGTTCCCTTTTATGTTCCCAGATAAACACATGAGTTAGATTGTGTTGTATGGCCGGTCCTCAAACTCGAAGAGGTGTGTCATCCCGATCCTCGAATTCATAAAATGTGTTAGCTCGTATTCATCCAAATGGATATGGTTGCACATGTCATCAACTCTCTCTCTCTCTCTCTCATCTCTCACCGCTCTTGTTGCCATTTGTAGATCGTCGGTGTGATATGCCCCATGGGGCGAAGGGCTACGATGGCATCACTGGTCACGGGCGCGCCTATGTGCATGGCGGCGAGCCAGCTCAGCTCATCCGTTCAACCCAGTAGTCGCTCACGTGCCTGCGTTGCGGCTGGCTTCGCCGCAGCGGTGTCAGAGGAGGGAGGAAGAATTTTTTGAAAGACCCCTTGTAAAGTCTAGAAATTTTTATGTAATTTTTGTATCTAAGTGATTTTTGTGTATAAGCCCCCTTTGGTATTCTATTTCAAGCAATCAAGAGTTCTCTGGTACATGGGCGGAGATACATGCCTGTGTGGATGAATATGAGACCCGAATAGAGTTAAGGACTGGAGTATCACACTTTATGAGTTCGATTTGAGGACAGGGATGATACACCCTGCAAGTTTTAGGGCCGACCATGTACTCTACTCTTGTGTAAATCTAGAAACTTTAGGATTCAAAAGGATCAATTCGCTCGAGGCGAAAATATTTGAGAAATACCCATAGACTTATCCTTCAATATTTAGCGGCGACATCACAAACACAAACCAAATGTTGTCCCAGTAGGCGGGAACTATGTAGCCACCATAGGTGACTCACCAATTGTTCATGTTGTCTTACATAGGCGATTCACCCCCAATACCTCATGTTTTCTTACATAGGCGACTCACCCAATAACTCATGCTGTCTTTTCCATAGCCAAATTTTCATCATCACCACCTTATTTCTCAACTGTGAGTCACCCTTTCACAGGTCGTTGGCCATCTCTACCGTTTGTAGTGTCTGGCAAAGATAATATTGGTATCAACCATATTAGTATGGAGATGGAAATTTAAATATAAAATTGATAATGTATGTCAGCGGGCAAGCAGGCACCGCAACCAGGGGAGTAGCTAGACAAGCGCGCTCAAGCTGGCAACGCGAATGAGACGTGGGCCAACTACAAATAGGGTGGAAAATGTCTAGGCCACCGATAAGCCATGCATGTGAGTAGGTAGGTAGCACGAGGTGATAAATTCAATAGTGTTGAGATCCTTGGTGCCATAGATGTCAATGAATGCCCACCCACACTCCTTGACACATTGCGATTTGGACATGGTCCTCACCGGCCTTCTCGTACGGCAATTGCAACCCAATGTAGTTGACATTAACAGCGCATGAGAGTTGCATTTTATAATACGGCAAGTTTGGTCCTATGTAATACTTATTTGCCCTCTTGTAAAAAGAACTCATTTGCCCTCATGAGCCACTGCAGTGTGTTGCCAAAAAATCTGTAGAAAGTGTCTACATATGCGAAAGGCACGAGAACTCCTATTATTTGAAGGTGATGGCGCCAAGAATAGGACTAGACATGAGCGTGGCAATGTGGCATCAAAGAAGATTTGTGATGAACCTTGACTTAAAAAAACAAACCTATCGTAGATGTGCAAGTGGTTCTAACACGAAACTCGAGATTTTAGTTATTCACTGTGAGCACAAGATAAGAGAACTGAGAGAAGAAAAGAAATCGAGATCAAGAGACATAGGCATGTATCTAAACCCCTGAAATCTAATGCCTGGTCTTGATGAATGTTTTCACATGCCTCACAAGCAAAATATTCAAAATATAAATCATTATAGGCCAATACTTGGTATACATAGCTTAATAGCCGCTGATATGAGTAAAATAGAACTAGAAGTTGAATAACACGTTGTTTTTCAAAAAAAAATATCCGTGTAAAAAAAGTCTAAAAGGGGTGTTTGGCTAATGCTGGCCGAACTCCCAGTGAAAAAAAAAAAAACGATAAACAAATTTCCGAATCCCAGTCACCGTAACCCTGGTCCTCGCCGGTCATCCTGGTCAATGTCCACTGACTTGCAGGCCGAAATTGCGGCGCAATTACTGTTCCCCTCGAACCCTAGCCCTCCGGACCTGAGCGGAAGCGGGGCAGGCGAGGCGTCGAGTGCGGCGGCGGCTCAGACGTTGGAGGCGGCTGCGGGGGGTTCGCCTGCACGCACCTCTTGGCGTTGGGCGCGTTCGTCACCTCGGCCGCGCGCCGCGTTCCGCGCCGTCCTCCCGGCGGCGCAATCTCCATCGGTCGAGAGCCTCTTGAGGAGGTTTCCTGGGGCCTGGAGGCCGTCTCCCCTGGCCACTGACTCCTCGTCTCTGGCGTTCTGAGGTATATTGCCATGGTGCCTAGTTGCCTCGGCGGCTCTAGCGTTTCATGGCACACTTTGCTTAGCTATGCCAAAGTTTCTGTTACAGCACACCGGCTTTAGCAATGTGGACTATGCATAGGATCTATGCATGGATGGGGGACTGGGGGCACAAGTTGTAAGGTTTTGCAGCCGACATAGATGCGATACCATTTTATCCGACATAGCATGGGTACCATAAAATTGAGATGTCTTTTTACTCTTGTCACAATCAAAGCTTGTTAACCACGGTTGTTGGCGCTTCGTTAAGATTTCATAAGCTCTAGAAGTTTTCAACAATGTGTACTGGTGTTTTTAGTTTGGAGCTTGCTAATCAGTTGAATTATTTGGACCTTCAGGATTAGTAGAGATATTATGGGGTCTTTATAGCAAGTGATGCAGTCGATGGAAAGAGTCACTGCTTGGTGCTTGCAGCTGAAGCTTACCGTGGCGTGTTCTTGATGGGTTATATCTGTTGTTGGTGGACAATAGTGCTGGTAAGATGAAGGCGGTGTTGTTTCTTTAGCCACAATTGCGGCATTAGAGATAATTAATGATGTGTCAAAGGACACAATTGCCTTAGTAGCAGGGGAAGGAGAATGCTTGGACAAGGGAGGGTTGACACCAAGGAAAGCAATGTAGAAACTGGAACTCAGCCGCTCAGGGGTTTTGTAGTCACTGTAGCATTGCTTCTGTTTGTGTCCAATACTATAACGAGTTGTGTGGTAAACTTGTGACACAAAAAGTACCATTTATTTTTGCCTGCATGCTCGAAGCTCGAGTTTTGTTGTTGGGTTGGCAACCTTACTTGCTTTCCATGTCAGGTGTATCTATTAATTGCAGTACTTTAGGTCTGAACTAGCTGAATTGAACAAGTATTCATTTTGTTCTGAACTAAATTCTTTTAGATTTACATGCTGAACATACAATATGCCATAAAACAAGACTGTAATTTTTTTAGCTTGCTTGTATGTGTTAAGCTTTTTCTGTGCTGATCATATCATTTAGACAATTTTTTGAAACATTTACTGAAACTGAGAATTTTTTTCTTGAACACGCAGGAGAGCAGTGTATGATTATCTTGAGAGGAAACAATGGGAAGAGCCCTCTCACACACGGGAGGAAAACATAAGCGACCCTGTGCACCATGAGGTAAGAAATACTTTGAGCCCTGGCCAAACTCCAAAACTGCAGCTCTTCTCTAGCAAAGCTCTAGCCAAGCAGGGAGGGACCCATCAAAGACACATATATTATGATGATTCCATAAAGTCAAGTGCTAAGGATGACATGGGTGTTAAGTCCCTTGCACCTCCTTATTGATACCTAAATCGAGAAATACTGCACCACCATACATATTTTTTTATTAATGTTCAAATCCATGTCTTGCTTTTACCTTATTTTTTTTATTAGGATTCTATTGCTTTTGCACAGATATTTGATTGAGCTATTAGCACTTGTCCCTTATCAGAAATAATGGGCTTATGGTTATAGGAAGAGGATGGAAATTCTTTTGGGTGCATTTGATCCCTATTCAAGCATAGATGCATTAAGGTTAGGAAGCAGCAAGTGCTAAGAGTATAGGACTTATCTGGAGCGACTTAGGAGTTTTTGCAAGAAGCATGTTTTTTTTTTTTGGTAAGTTGGTGTTTGAAGAAGTAAAAGCCGGCAAAAGTTTATCTACTTTGATGCTGCTGCACGCTGATGTGCCATTGTATTCCTTTGCCACTGCTGTGGGCGTGTGCGGCAGGGCCGCCGGCAGAGGAGATGTTCCTGTGGAGGAAGCGCATGGCTGGGTGGGTCTCGTGCACAGGGAGTTCGCCCGGAGAGGGAGTGCGTGGGTGGGTGAGTGCCTGCAATGCTCCGGCTGGGGAGGGTTGCTTTGGCGTGGGATGGTGGCCCCTCCGGCGGAAACGGTAGAGTTGTTAATTGCGCCAAGGAAAGGCGGAGGAGGAACTGAACCCTTGGGAATGGTAAAAAGCTCCTCCCTGTAGGTTTGATGGAAAAGCCCAGTCCTAGTTCATTTCAAAAAAAAAAAAAAAACACTGAAGAAATAAGGAGAAGCTATGCATCCCCCTGTGTGATTAGCTTTTTAAGCAAAGGAGCCCAATAAGCTGTTCCAAACAGGGTCATGTTAGTGCAAGGTGTTGCAATTTCTCTTGTACAATATTGCACAAACTTGTTCCTTAAAATGTTTGAGTAACTGCTCCTCTGGGTTGTTATTATTTACTATTTGGTTATAGTCTTTACAATGGGATCTATGCTAGCAACCAATCACCTAGATAACAACATTGTTTTCCTATACTGAAACCAAACTGTTACCTATTTGGACAGTGAATGATTGGTTCTCATGTCAGGGAAGCTTTGCTAAGAATTGTTGTGAATTTTTAATTTCAACCTTTAACCATTAGTGCATGTTGGTGTCGTATCCATTTTCTAATTAGATGGTATTAACTACTGCAAAAATAAGATTACTTTATTTTGCTTGTTATCTACTTAAAGGAACTAAACAATCATGTGCTGTGATTTAAACAAGCTGATATATTAGTAAGTATGTATCACATTAAACTTCCTCTTTGACCTGCTATATGTGTCTCACTGCCTGTATAGGAATAGGAATTATCTTAGTAGAACTATTGGTGTCTATACAATATATGTATATATTTGTATACATGTGGTAAAAGTCATATTGCTTTTTTTTTGCATTATCACATCTCTCTCTTTTACATATTGCTCTTTCATTGTAGCCATAAAAAATTGCCACAAAATATTTGAGACCCAATCTCCACTCCAGAATAAAAGCCTGGGAGTTTTAGATCAGCTATGGCTGTGAATTTGTGGATAGTTAACAAGTTCATTAGTTGACCAGTGGCTCTTGGTTTCACTTTTCTAGACATTCAATGCATTTATTGTCGTTTGATGTATATTTGCGATAGAAACATGTCCTTATGTTTTTTTTTGAACACTCATCTTTGGATACAAGCATGGTGATTCCATTATCTTCAGTATCCTCCTTATTTGTAGTTATCAAAGTTTGGACTTGGGAAGGTTTTCTCACATTTAACTTCTTTTGATGCTGTACTAGGGTTGTGTGCTCAACTTGCAGCGGAGCTGGTTTTTATCTATCTTTAGTGGTCAATGCTGCTGGAAAGATGGAGCCAATGTTTCTTTAGAGAAGGAGGCGTCGAGGGAGGCCACAATTGCGAGGGAAGGATTATCCATTGAGCTAGGGCACAAAGTTGATGCCAAAGGTACATGCTGACAGCTCTTGGAATTCATTAAAATTGTTTGTGATAAAATGTTTCAAAATTTATTGTGCTTTTCTTAGTTGATCAGTTGTGGCACTAGACTCCACCACACACACACACACACACAAAAAAAAAACTTGTGGGGGCTAGACCCTAACGAGGTTGAGGAGTGTTTACTTAAATTATAACACACTGCTGGTGTGCATTTCTAGTGCTATTTATAGCCAAAGTTTACTCTGAACATGTTGACTTTTGTGAAATCATAATGAAGGTTAAATCATGTGGGTTATTCTATATCTTGAGTGTGAATGTGTGATGTTCGAATGGAATGTTTCCCCACTTACTAAATGTCTCAGAATATCTAGAAATGTTTTTGACACTTCTATGTGGAAGTGTTTCTGACACTTCTCTAGATGTCTAGGATAGGAAATGTTGTCAAAAAAGGTGAGCTATACATAAATTAAGAGCATGTTCGTTTCTGATTTAAAGGCGTTTTTTTCAGGCTGTAGTGTAACAACCGGCTGTTAGTGCATTGTGTTAAGGTATACCACCTATCTGTATAAGTTATATAAATCATGACACTTTGAATTTAGCATTGCATCAGAAAATTCTGCCAATATTTCTGACACTTCTATCTAGAAGTGTTTCCGACACTTCTCTAGATGTCTAGGATAGGAAATGTTGTGAGAAAAAAGGTGTGCTATATACATAAATTAAGGGCTCATTCGTTGCTGATTTAAGGCACTTTTTGGGCTGCAGTGTGACAACCAGCTGTTTGTGCATTGTGTTAAGGTATACCCTCTTTGTATAAGTTATATAAATCAAGACACTTTGAATTTAGCACAGCATCAGAAAATTCTGCTAGTCCTTACTGAGTTACAAGTTAGATTTGGCCCATCTGGAGTAGAAACTGCATGACATCTTTCAAGAAGTCTTCTTTAGAGAAAATGTGGATAGACAACCGATTGCACCCATGCTTCTTTATTGTAGGATTCAATGGGATTGATTGGTGAACACATGACCAGGATGATGCTGACTTGGATGATGATTTTCTTTGAGTCACTGTGATAACTGGTATTGCATTGTCCTTTACGCTTTTTCATGCTGCAGTATTGTCTAGTCTAAATGAAAATGATTACCAGCTAAATTTGCTATTTACTGCTTGGCTACTTCGTTTCAATTTTGGGACTACAGTAATGCAAGGCGTTATATGTAGTACATGAGAGCCCAAACCCTAGACTAGAGTACAATGACAATAATACCCTTAACACCCCTCCTCAAATGCAAGGCATATGCAATTGCGTTGCATTTGGAAGAGAGAATACACTAAGCACTAGAGAGACATTTCAAGTTTTCAACACTAAGATAAACTGAAAATGATCCATCCAATATGCCAAAGTGGCATGCATAGTCTTGAAAACCTTGCCAAGCCGAGGAGGTGTCAAGAGAAGCACAAGGGCAGAGAGTCATGACGATGGACGTGCCTTTAGTTTCTTTTCTATGCGATCTCGTGGAGGAGGTGACAAGGGATAGCAAGGTTCAAGCGGATGAGCCATCGCCACTGTCATGGGCACCGAAGGGCGCGGTCACCATGCAGTACGCACCAGCAGGAAAGGAAAGCAACAATCGGTGCCAAGGCTAGGACGAAAGATAGGATTAGTTGCTATCTAAGGCTAGGAGGAAAGATAGGACTAGTGCTATTGTTAGTCCTTAATTCTAGGAGCCGATTGGCTCTAGTCAGTCTGGCCTCTGGCTATATATTCTGTACTAAGAGAATGGAAGGGCAAACAATGAATTATGAAACCAATCTAATCTCTCTACCCCTTCTAAACAACTAAGAGGGGCATAACCTCGCCGGAGAAGACACAGATCGAGGCGATGAAAAGCATAGCCTAGGTCTAGCTATCCCATGGACCCAATGTCGATGACAACTTGGTATCACGAGTCCGGCGACCCTCGCATACTCGCTCCTGCTCACCATACCCACCATCCCATCCGACGGCGACCACCTCAGCCACCGCGCCAACCAATACAGCCTCCCACCCGCCCTCTCCGCCGCTAGATGCTTTCACTCGCCTCATAGAGGGTGGTATGGACCGTTTAGCGAGCGGTGGGATCAGTTCATCGTTATGTTCAACTGTTGGCGTGCTCACAAGGAGAAGACAGAAGGAGCTCCAAGCAGCGGTGCGGCGCAGGCGGCAGCGCGAGGGTTCCTAGCACACCGCCGGGTGCAGTCCTTTTGTGGGGAGAAGCACCTCGCTGTGGTCTCCAGGGTCGTCCCATGGCCGTCATCGCAGGAGCAGGCCGCGATGCGCCTGCAAGCCACAGGGCGCGACTTCCTCGTTCGGCAGGCGGTGCCGAAGATGCGCTTGCTGATCAGCTCATCGCTGCACCAACTCGCAGCCTACGCGTTCAACCACCCTGTCTCGTCGGTGATTGATGCACCTCCAGCAGTAGTCGAGACCTGGGTATGCAGCCCACCTGCACGACCAAAGATGGTCGTCTCCTTCATTCTGGCACCTGCCTTGGTGCTGGAGAGATCCAGCATAGGTGCCGGCTGGTACGTCCTCCACCCGACATTCGACATAAAGCCAATGATTCAAGGCTTTCCATGGGATCCAGGAGGACATAGTTGTAGTCTAAATTTATTTCATATTTTTGTTCTACGTTTATTTCCCACTTTAGTCTTAAATAACAGAGGTAAGCCGAGATGTAAAAGGCTTAACCTTAAGTCGTGTTCGGTAGGTCTATGGCAGCTCGAGGACGAGCTGGTCCTCAAGGGAGGGGGAGATGTCATGGGCACCGAAGGGCGCGGTCACCATGCAGTCCGCGCCAACAGGAAAGGAAAGCAACAATCGGTGCCAAGGCTAGGAGGAAAGATAGGATTAGTTGCTATCTAAGGCTAGGAGGATAGATAGGACTAATGCTATTGTTAGTCCTTAATTCTAGGAGCCAATTGGCTCTAGTCAGTCTGGCTATATATTATGTACTAAGAGAATGGAAGGGCAAGTAATGAATTATGAAACCAATCTAATCTCTCTACACCTTCTAAACAACTAAGCCTGCGGAAGAGGGGCATAACCTCGCCGGAGAAGACACAGATCGAGGCCATGAAAAGCATAGCCTAGGTCTAGCTATCCCATGGACCCAATGTCCATGACAACCACACGCATCCGGACGGGTCTAGGCCGCTCAAATCCACTAAACCAAAACTAAGGTACCAGTCAAAGGCTGTGGAGGACCGAAAGGGAGAGTCACATCGACGCCTAGAAGGTGATTAGCCAAAAGAGGTGCAGAACCACAATTGAAAAGCTATCAGGAAGCTCAAGAGACCCCTCTACCAAAGAAAAACAAAATGCTTGATGAAAACCTTATTGGCTCAAGAATTAAAGTTTGGTGGCCACATGACAAAATGTTCTATGCGGGATTTGTCGAATCATTCAATGCCCACTACGTAAAAGCACAAGGTTTCGTATGATGATGGTGATGTTGAGGTACTAGTACTTAAGAAGGAAAGATGGTAGTTCATTGCTGAGGAACAAGACGACATCTAATATATCACGTGGTAGAAAAGCTAAAGGGAGCTTGGGTCAACAAATGAAGGAAGGAAAAACAGGAACACCTCAAAGTGGCAGTGATGTTAAGGATCCTCCCAAGAAGAGAGGGCGTCCAAAAGGCGTGTACTCCAACAATAATATGTCAAATGCTGATAGCTCTGATATTATGTTACAAGAGGAGAGGAGGAAGATGGTTGTACAAATCATTGTATTGAGCAGCCCCCATTGGGTTATATGTAGTACATGAAAGCCCAAACCCTAGACTAGAGTACAATGACAACAATACCCTTAACAGAAGCATGCCGTGCACGCTGCGCTTGCCTATAATGCGATGCTTCAGGCCGTGCAAGTTTAGTGTGTGTTTTGTTTGAGTGTTGGAGTGGGTCGGACACAAATTTTAGGGTGTTTGGTTGGGATGCGAGTAAGTTGGGTTTAACTTAGGAGGGGAATATTTTGTGTAGATGCGGGTTCAATCCATCCATGCCAAACAAAGAAACCGGGGCGACCCACATCTTCGTTGTGTGCGAGTGCGACCTATGCGAGATGGGATGGCGAGCTTGCATGGGCGGTGGTGGTGGTCTACATGGCTGCGCGATTGTGGCCGCACCGTCCCCAGAGGTCGACGCTCCTCGGTGCTCCACTGTGCCACCTCGTGGCACTCCCCGTGCCTCTCCAATCCCCCGCTCTCTCTCGAAGCCGCGACCTAGAGCTGCCCCGATTTGCTCCTCCGGTCGGCGTCGACCCCGCCAGCGCCAAGCGGTGGTGGCCCCGCTTATCCGCGCCGGTGGTGGCGAGCTTATCCGCTATCTTTGGCCTTGATCGAGGCCGACACCACCCCTTCGGGCCGGGTCGTCGGCACATCCCCAAATAGGCTAAGGCCAAGCTTAACACTTTGTACTCAATTATGTCTTACACAATAGTTGAAAGGAGGCACGTGCAAGTTGAAAGGCATCTAATGTATGGTCATAGGAAGACCTGAATGACTAACATTAAAGATGAAAACCAATTATGCCTCCTATGGTATCCCCTTTGAATGAAGTGACTAGGCAAGCTTTTCTCCAATGAGAACCTCCAAAATAAACCATGGTCGGAAATGGTGGGGTGATGAGTGGCAAACATCTAAAGATCATATAAATCGGTATCGCCCTAGGCAAATGTGTCAATCTCATTCTCATTCTCTTTCTATGCCCTAAAGATACAAGACATGATGCACCGCTTTGGTGTGCCTCTCTTAATTGCTCAAGTGTGGGTTTGATTAGTGTGTGCACCTCAATCTCTTAGGCGAAACGAGCTCGGGAAGGGGTATGAAAGCCGCTCAGGAATGGCTTTGCATTTGCCAAAACTCCCCACAAAAATAGCTTGGAGCTTTGTGATGCCAATGCGGTGGCATACCATTTGAAAAGCTTTTTCGAACTACATGCCATCGGCGGGTGGCATGTCATGGTCTTCATCACCTTGAGTCCGCTAAAGTCACCGACGTTTGCTCCTGCAGAGCACCGACTTCCATCTTTATTCCATCTAGTGGATGCTAGTTGGCGAGGTTGCCCCATTTCGCGTCCTCCATCCTTAAGACGCGTGGCCACGACAACCCCGGTGGTGTGTGGTGACCGGTCACAACACGAACAACATGAAGCTGCGTGCGTGAGAAGGACACTTATTTATCTCTGTGCATTTATATACAACCAAGGGTTTTGCGTGGAAAACTAGCGGCGACGTCGGCCAAGCACCAAAACAGACAAAATTTCGAAAAGTAGCTTTCCACGCCATCTTCCGCTTTTTGTCACTTGCTCACGAGGCTCACGCTCTCACGTTTCCCGTCCGCGCTCCCTCGACAACAAAAACCTTGGGACAGAGCCCCCGATCCATGATTCCCTATTCCACTACTCCTGGACCCATCCACGCCCGACACCTCCTCCACCATCACCGCCGCTATGGCCACCGTCTTCCTGCGACAGTCTTTGGCGCTGCATAATTCGGGGCGTGGCCGCGTCGTCCGAGGTCGGCGTGCTTTGCTCCAAGCGCCACCCCGTGGCACTCCCCCTGCCTCTCCAATCCCCTGCGGCTCTTTGAAGTCGCGACGGTGTCCACCGCCGACACCCTCTTTGCCCCGCATGGCGCGGCTTTTTTGGCGGGTGGCGAGCTTCGCCGCCGACACCACCCTCTTTGACACCACCCTCTTCGACGAGAGAAGGCACGCCGCCCGCCAAAACCTTCCTCGGCTTGTCGATATGAGCATCCCCAAATAGGCGGCAGCCAAGCTTACACTTTGTACTCAATTATTTCTTACACAATGTAGTTGAAAGGAGGCATGTGCAAGTTGAAACACATCCAATGTATGGCTGCGAATGAAGTCCGATTGACTAACATTAACGATGAAAACCAAGTATGCCTCCTATGGTATCCCCTTTGAATGAAGTGATTGGGCAAGCTTTTCCCCAATGGGAAATTGGGAACCTCCAAATAAACCATGGTTGGAAATGGTGGGGTGATGAGTGGCAGTGACAAAGATCATATAAATCATATAGGCAAATGTGTCAATCTCATTCTCATTCTCTTTCTACGCCCAAAAGATACAAGACATGATGCACCGCTTTGTTGTGCCTCTCTTAATTGCTCAATGTGGGGTTTGATTAGTGTGTGCACCTCCAATCTCTTAGGCGAAACGAGCTCGGGAAGGGGGTATGAAAGCCGCACCGCTTTGTGTCGGCGCGAAGAAGGGAGCTTTGCATTTGCCGCTTCTCGGCAAACTCCCCCAAAAAAATAGCTTGAGCTTCTTTGTTTCCAAAGATGCCATCGAGCGGCCCGTGGCATACCATTTGAAAAGTGTGTAGTGCATTTTCGAACTACATGCCATCGGCGGCGCGTGGCATATCATGGTCTTCATCACCTTGAGTAGAGGACGCCGCTAAAGTCACCGACGTTTGCTCCCGCCGAGCACCGACTTCCATCTTTATCACTTTCGCATCGGTGGATGCTAGTTGGCGAGGTTGCCCCATTCGCGCCCTCTCCATCCTTAAGACGTGGCCACGACAACCCCGGTGGTGAGTGGTGACCTAGTCACAACACGAACAACATGAAGCGCATGAGCGGCGCGTGAGAAGGACACTTATTTTATCTCTCTCGCATTTATATACAACCAAGGGTTTTGCGTGGAAAACTAGTGGCGGCGTCGGTC
Source organism: Hyparrhenia diplandra (assembly GCA_015847255.1). Lineage (NCBI taxonomy): Eukaryota > Viridiplantae > Streptophyta > Magnoliopsida > Poales > Poaceae > Hyparrhenia > Hyparrhenia diplandra. Next base: position 19,550 of record JADLZK010001435.1, read on the forward strand.
GGCCAAAACTAGGCAAAAATTTCGAAAGTAGCTTTCCACGCCATCTTCCGCTTTTGTCACTTGCTCACGAGGCTCACGCTCTCACGTTTCCCGTCCGCACCCGCTTCCGACAACAAAACCTTGGGACAGAGCCCCCGATCCCCGATTCCCATTCCACTACTCCCGGACCCATCCGCGCCGACACCTCCTCCACCATCATCGCTGCTATGGCCACCGATCTTCCTCCCAATGTGGCGGCGCTCGCGATGGTGCGCGTGGGGTGCGCCGTCCGGGAGGTCGGCGTGCTCGGTGCTCCACCGCGCGCCACCCCATGGCACTCCCGTGCCCTCTCAATCCCCCGCGCTCTTTGAAGTCGCGACCGGAGCTGCTCCGACTTCTCCAACGCCGACGCCGACCAGCGTGCGCATGGCGGCCCTTGCAAATGCGGCGGTGGCGAAGCCCGCTGCCATCCGCGCGATCGAGGCCGACACCACCCTCTTCGGACGCAGAGAAGGCACGCCGCCGCAAAACCTTCTCGGCTTGTCGATATGAGAATCCCCAAATAGACGGCGACCAAGCTTACACTTTGTACTCAATTATTTCTTACACAATGTAGTTGAAAGGAGGCATGTGCAAGTTGAAACACATCCAATGTATGGCTGCAGGAAGTCTGATTGACTAACATTAACGATGAAAACGGTATGCCTCCTATGGTACCCCCTTTGAATGAAGTGATCGGGCAAGCTTTTCCCCAATGGGAAATTGGGAACCTCCAAATAAACCATGGTTGGAAATCTTTGGGGTGATGAGTGGCAAACATCTGTAGATCATATAAATCGGTATCGCCCTAGGCAAATGTGTCAATCTCATTCTCATTCTCTTCTACTGCCCCGAAAGATACAAGACATGATGCACCGCCTGTTGTGCCTCTCTTAATTGCTCAAGTGTGGGGGTTTGATTAGTGTGTGCAGCTCCAATCTCTTAGACAAAACGAGCTCCGGGAAGGGGTATGAAAGCCGCACCCGCTTTGTGTCTGGCAGAAGGGGAGCTTTGCATTTGCCGCTTCTCGGCAAACTCCCCACAAAAAATAGCTTGGAGCTTGCTGTTTCTCAGCATGCCATCGAGCGGCCCGTGGCATACCATTTGAAAAGTGTGTAGTGCATTTTCCGAACTACATGCCATCGAGCGGCGCGTGGCATGTCACGGTCTTCATCACCTTGAGTAGAGGACGCCGCTAAAGTCACCGACGTTTGCTCCCTGCAGAGCACCGACTTCCATCTTTATCACTTCGCATCTGGTGGATGCTAGTTGGCGAGGTTGTCCCATTCCGCGTCCTCCATCCTTAAGACGTGGCCACGACAACCCTGGTGGTGAGTGGTGACCAGTCACAACACGAACAACATGAAGCGCGTGCGTGAGAAGGACACTTATTTATCTCTCTCTGCATTTATATACAACCAAGGGTTTTGCGTGGAAAACAAGCGGCGACGTCAGTCAACATCAAAACAGACAAAATTTCGAAAGTAGATTTCCACGCCATCTTCCGCTTTTGTCACTTGCTCACGAGGCTCACGCTCTCACGTTTCCTGTCCGTACTCCGCTTCCGACAACAAAAACCTTGGGACAGAGCCCCCCGATCCCCGATTCCCTATTCCACTACTCCCAGACCCATCCGCGCCGACACCTCCTCCACCATCACTGCTGCTATGGCCACCGATCTTCCCTGCAACAGTGCTGGCGTCTGCATGGTCTGCGGCGTGGCCGCGCCGTCCGAGGTCGACGTGCTTCGGTGCTCCACCTGCGCCACCCCGTGGCACTCCCCGTGCCTCTCCAATCCCCCTGCGCTCTCTGAAGTCGCGACCTGGAGCTGCCCCGATTGCTCCACCGCCGACGTCGACCCTGCTGCCTGCATGGTGGCCCTTGCAGCTGCGGCAGGTGGCGAGCTTCTCGCTGCCATCCGCGCGATCGAGGCCGACACCACCCTCTTCGATGCAGAGAAGGCGCGCCGCCGCCAAAACCTTCTGGCTTGTTGATATGAGAATCCCCAAATAGACGGCAGCCAAGCTTACACTTTGTACTCAATTATTTCTTACACAATGTAGTTGAAAGGAGGCATGTGCAAGTTGAAACGCATCCAATGTATGGCTGCAGGAAGTCTGATTGACTAACATTAACGATGAAAACCAGTATGCCTCCTATGGTATCCCCTTTGAATGAAGTGACTGGGCAAGCTTTTCCCCAATGGGAAATTGGGAACCTCCAAATAAACCATGGTTGGAAATGGTGGGGTGATGAGTGGCAAACATCTGTAGATCATATAAAGTGTGCCAATCTCATTCTCATTCTCTTCTACTGCCCCGAAAGATACAAGACAGGATGCACCGCCTGGTGTGCCTCTCTGAATTGCTCCAATGTGGGTTTGATTAGTGTGTGCAGCTCCAATCTCTTAGACGAAACGAGCTCCGGGAAGGGGTATGAAAGCCGCAACCGCTTTGTGTCTGGCGCAAGGGGAGCTTTGCATCTGCCGCTTCTCGGCAAACTCCCCACAAAAAACTGCTTGGAGCTTGCTGTTTCTCAGCATGGTTGTAGAAACGAACTTGATGCCAGATCTCAGCTCATGCCAGCATTGAACCAAATAAGCAAATCGAGCGGCACAAGGACACCGGCGATGGTGCAACCAGAAGTAGGTAGGTTCCATTTAGGGGGACTAGGAAGAGCAAGGCGGGGGAGGACAGAACCCAACTTGCTGCGACAACAGTAACACGATGCGCCCACCAGAATAGAAGGCAAATGCGGTGGCTTTGGACAAGCTTTTTTGAAATCACGATGAAGGTTAAATCATGTGGGTTATACTATACCTTGAGTGTAGGCAAGTGCGGTGGCTTTGGACATGCTTTTTTGAAATCACGATGAAGGTTAAATCAAGTGGGTTATACTATACCTTGAGTGTAGGCAAGTGCGGTGGCTTTGGACATGCTTTTTTGAAATCACGATGAAGGTTAAATCATGTGGGTTATACTATACCTTGAGTGTGAATGTTGTGACATTCCGAGTGTAATGTTTCACCACTTACTAAATGTCATAGAACATCTAGAAATGTTTTGAAGTGTTTCTGACACTTCTCTAGCTGTCGAGGATAGGAAATGCCATCAAGGAAGATGTGTGCTATACATAAATTAAGGGCTTGTTCCCTTCTGATTTCAGGTGCTTTTCATGCTGCAGCGGAACAACCAGTTGTTCGTGCATTGATCTAGCTAGCTGGTTTATTGTTTCGAATCTTATCTAGTTGGAGTATGTGTAAAGGCTGCGCTTGCCTACGATGCCATGCTTCATTCTGTGCAAGTTTAGTGTGTGTTTGGTTTAGGGTTGGAGTGGGTCGGATCTAGTTTTTAGGGTGTTTGGTTATTAGGGATATGGGCTCGCATGCACCTGAAGTATGGCACAATCAAAGTTAAGGATCTCAAGCTCGCTGATGCTAGAAAGCTCTTGGGCATTGAGCATAATGCTGGCTAGTCAAGCTTGCGGAGGTGCCCTCAGCCATAGTAAGGAGTAGCTCCATGTAGGCTTAAGGTGGTAGAGGAAGGCCGTGCGACGGTCCATAAATGGTAATTAGGATTTCTTTAGCCTGGTTGGGGGACGGTGAACCCATTTCCCTAACCCATATACTCTCGAAAAACTTTCCCAAACATTCTTGGATTGTGGATAAAAATTCCCAAACCTCTCGCACTCATCTTCTAATTGATTGAGATCAAAATCGTTCCGACTGATATGGCCTAGCTCATCCATCTATCGGTCGGCGGCCCTACAGCGTGACGAGCCGTCGTTCGTGTGACTCACATGATCGAGTCGCCACTCCTCGAGTACCTGCTAGTGGCTCATCCTACGAGTCCAGGATTAGTAGAGATATTATGGGGTGTTTATAGCAAGTGATGTAGTCGACGGAAAGAGTCACTGCTTGGCTTGCAGCTGAAGCTTAACGTGGCGTGTTCTTGATGGGTTATATCCGTTGTTGGTGGAGGTTAGTGCTGGTAAGATGGAGGCGGTGTTGTTGTTTCTTTAGCTACAATTGTGGCATCAGAGATAATTAATGATGTGTCAAAGGACACAATTGCCTTAGTAGCAGGGGAAGGAGAATGCTTAGACAAGGGAGGGTTGACACCAAGGAAAGCAATGTAGAAACTGGAACTCAGCCGCTCAGGGGTTTTGTAGTCACTGTAGCGTTGCTTCTGTTTGTGTCCAATACTATAACGAGTTGTGTGGTAAACTTGTGACACCAAAAGTACCATTTATTTTTTGCCCGCATGCGCCGAAGCTCGAGTTTTGTTGTTGGGTTGGCAACCTTACTTGCTTTCCATGTCAGGTGTATCTATTAATTGCAGTACTTTAGGTCTGAACTAGCTTAATTGAACAAGTATTCATTTTGTTCTGAACTAAATTCTTTTAGATTTACATGCTGAACATACAATATAAGACTGTAATTTTTTAGCTTGCTTGTATGTGTTAAGCTTTTTTTCTGTGCTGATCATATCATTTAGACAATTTTTGAAACCTTTACTAGAAACTGATTTTTTTTTTTTCTTGAACGCCAAGAGGAGAGCAGTGTATGATTATCTTGAGAGGAAACAATGGGAAGAGCCCTCTCACACACCGGAGAGGAAAACATAAACGACCCTGTGCACCATGAGGTAAGAAATACTTTGAGCCCTGGCCAAACTCCAAAACTGCAGCTCTTCTCTAGCAAAGCTCTAGCCAAGCAGGGAGGGACCCATCAAAGACACATATATTATGATGATTCCATAAAAGTACAAGTGCTAAGGATGACATGGGTGTTAAGTCCCTTCTGCACCTCCTTATTGATACCTAAATCGAGAAATACTGCACCACCATACATATTTTTTTTTATTAATGTTCAAATCCATGTCTCGCTTTTAGCTTTTTTTTTATTAGGATTCTATTGCTTTTGCACAGATATTTGATTGAGCTATTAGCACTTGTCCCTTATCAGAAATAATGGGCTTATGGTTATAGGAAGAGGATGGAAATTCTTTTGGGTGCATTTGATCCCTATTCAAGCATAGATGCATTAAGGTTAGGAAGCAGCAAGTGCTAAGAGTATAGGCCTTATCTGGAACGACTTGGGAGTTTTTGCAAGAAGCATGTTTTTTTTTTTTTTGGTAAGTTGGTGTTTGAAGAAGTAAAAGCCGCAAAAGTTTATCTACTTTGATGCTGCTGCACGCTGATGTGCCATCGTATTCCTTTGCCACTGCCGTGGACGTGCCGGCAGGGACGCGCTTTGGCAGAGGAATGTTCCTGTGGAGGAAGCGCATGGCTGGGTGGGTCTCGTGCACAGGGAGTTCGCCTGGAGAGGGAGGTGCTTTTGCGTGGGTGGGTGAGTGCCTGCAGTGCTCCAGCTGGGAGGGTTGCTTTGGCGTGGGATGGTGGCCTCTCCGGCGAGAAACGATAGTGTTAGAATTGCGCAAGGAAAGGCGGAAGAGGAACTGAACCTTTGGGAATGGGAAAAAGCTTCCTCCCTGTAGGCTTGATGGAAAAGCCCAGTCCTAGTTCATTTGCAAAAAAAAAAAAAAAAAAAAAAAAAAAAAAAAAAAAAACTGAATAAATAAGGAAAAGCTAGGCATCCCCCACCCCCTTCTGTGGTTAGCTTTTTAAGCAAAGCAGCCCAATAAGCTGTTCCAAACAGGGTCAGGTTAGTGCAACTTTAGGTGTTGCAATTTCTCTTGTACAATATTGCACAAACTTGTCGCTTAAAATGTTTGAGTTACTGCTCCTGTGGGTTGTTGTTATTGACTGTTCGGTTATAGTCTTTACAATGGGATCTATGCTAGCACCCAATCACCTAGATAACAACATTGTTTTCCTATACTGAAACCGAACTGGTACCCATTTGGAGAGTGAATGATTGGTTATCATGTCAGGGAAGCTTTGCTAAGAATTGTTGTGATTTTTAGTTTCAACCTTTAACCATTAGTGCATGTTGGTGTCGTATCCATTTTCTAATTAGATGGTATTTACTACTGCAAAATAAGATTACTTTATTTGGCTTGTTATTTACTTAAAGGAACTAAACAATCATGTGCTGTGATTTCAACAAGCTGATATATTAGTAAGTACGCATTACCACATTAAACTTCGCTCTTTGACCTGCTATATGTGTCTCACTACTTGTATAGAATTATCTTAGTAGAAATATTGGTGTCTATACAATATATGTATGGCTCTGTTTGGTTGTAGATATTCAGCCGAGGAATTGAATTGGCCTGGAATACCAAAGTCCCGAGAATTGAAATGGCCTAGAATACCAATGCCGGTGTTTGGATGTGCAATTAGCTGATTGTTGGAATCGTGAGGAAAACAACCAATTCCAATTCCTCGTTTTGGATGTACAATATGCTGAATTGAGTGTTTTACTCGAGTGCAATGTGTTTCACGACATGCACATATATCCAACCGATTATATATCATTGTAGGAAATAAGAAAACCATAAATATTTAGGAAAATAATACAAACTGCAGAAAAGTAATATAAAAATGAGAAATAATTCTTTTGTGAGATAAAATGGATAAATAATTGATGAAACCACACGCCGCATCCATTATATAGCCAACACTTGATAAAAATTCCATGTCTCTTACAAGTACCAACACATAGCATAACACTTAATTAATATTAAAGGTTCCAAAGTGCTATTACATAACAGCAAGCGTCACAGGTCATCCCTACCTACCATTCCTCCTCTAATTCAAGCTCTAATCCAACATAAGGAGCCATTCCTTCCTCGAAGTTCATAGGCAACTCTAGAAGCGCTTTGGAATAAACGCTCATTAACAATCGGGTTTGCCATAAGACCGCAAGAAAAGTTCAGATCTAGCCAATTCCGGTATTTCCTCAAGTGCAGCAAGGATTTCAGCAGACTAGTAACCCGAGGAATTGGTAAAGGCTCGGTGGATTTTAAAGCATCCTGAAACGAAGTCCTCATATCTCCTAGCATGCAAAGAATTGCTTCACCCGTTTTTGCCTTTTTTTGGGGTACATCTTGGGTTTCTTCAATAGCTTGTTCAGGTGAAACTTGTGCACTCGCCCCCGTCCGGGCACCATCACCATTTGCATGATCTCGTTGAATAAATTGCAATCGGATTGCATCCCAATTCTTCACCACCTTGTTCTTGTAACAAGTCATTGCCTTGTTACCCTACACAAAAAGACGACACATATACAAGTGACTTGCCTCATTATAAAAGTAAAACATCCAGATGCAAATGCAAATGCAAATGTACTTACCGCCACATATCTAGACCACACATCCTCACTATCCATTGAGAGCTTATTATTCTCCCAATCCCAACCAAAACCACTCTGTGACAATATCTTACTAATGACCTCATAATGCTTGTCAAAAGTTTTGATCCTAGATGATATGTTATCTTTTGTGATGTCCACATTGCACTTCTCACGCATATTCTTGATAGCAAAGATTGTAGACATGTGGCTTCCATCCATTTTGGGAATGGTCACCATTGTTGTGATGCTTTCGACAAGAACAGCCAACAATGCAAAGGTGTCCATCTCATCCGGCCCATGTGAGGTAAACTCTCTTTGTTGCCTTTGCTGCAGCCATGTACTAGATAACAAAAGCCTTGAGTTAGGATGATGCATTTACAAAAGATCACAAAATGCACCATCAGCTAGCCATCACAAAATGCACCATCAGCTAGCTATCACAAAAGCCCAGGCTATATATATATATAATATACACATGCCAACCCACGCAACCTACTCCATCTCTAGTTCAATTATGCCTAACAAGGTACTCAGCAAACATGTCATTAGCTAGCTGGTCCCTAAAGTCGTTCCATTCAGGAGAAACTTGAACACTTGTAATTAAGTCATCATCATCCGCTCAATTTCGTAGCTGCTATTTCAGCATCCACTTCTGGTAGCAACAAATCATCCATTTGATGTTGTCTATCTCTTGTAAAGTTGTGTAACACACAACAAGCATTTATAATTCGGATCTGCATGGTATTAATTTGTAGTTAGCACTTACATTTATAATTTTTTTTTTTTTTCACCATAGGTACATATTTGTAGTTACCTGGTTCTTTATATTAAAGAAACTTTGAGAACGCAAGATTGCATTTTTTTTTTTTCCACAAACCAAAAGTTCTTTTCCACAACATTTCTAGCACGAGAATGACGCAAGTTATATAACTCTTTCAAGTTTTAGGCTGTTGTTGACTTGAAAACCCACTCTTTTAAGTGGTACCTAGTGGCTCTGAATGGAGCTAGAAATCCAGGTCCATTGGTATAACCGGCATCAACTAAATAATATTTTCCTATTATAAAGAAACTAAGTTAGATACCAACAAAATAAAGAAATAAAATGCCAAGTGAAAAGGTCATACCCCGAGGTACAACAAATGCATCTTTGGCGACTCATTGCATCACGCATAAAACTCTTGAATCGGATGCTGAACCCTCCCAACCAGGCAAAACATACCGAAATTTCATGTTCCAAATCCAACCACACCGAGCATGTTAGTGGAGATGTATCGCTTTCGTTTTTCGTCCCTTGGTCACCCGGATCAACACACACACATCAACATGACACCCATCTAATGCACCAAGAGCATTGCCGAACCACTTCCACTTGTAATCATCGGGTGGGTGAATGGAAGGATCGGGAAGCTTAATGAACTCCCCACTTAAAGATAGAATAGCCGATAACACATCACCAAAGTGCCTACCGATAGTCTCTAAAGAGCGATTATATAAGTGCCGCGCGAATAGCCTCATTTTTAGACCATGCCCAACTATCAAGAAGAACATAGCAACCTTTTCTTCCACGTAAAACATAAACACCGTCACCAAGACACACCTTTGACGCAATATGATGCACAAGTCATGAAAGTTTCTTTTTAGTTAAACGTAGTGAATCATAGCATGTAATTTCAGAACCATCATACAATGACTTCAGCAAATACTTCCTAAGAGTATGCCTCTCCTCATCATCATTAAAGCACCCTAAATTCCTTGGCACCCTCTCGTGAACTAAGATATGCAAGCCCAAGAACAACCGCCTCTCACAAGATAGTTCAAGAAAAATAATCCTTCTCCTCTTTCTCCTTTTTGTTTTCTTCATTAATGAAGGAAACCGATTCCAGATCCGACATAGTGCAGCTACAATGCACACAGGCACACACTTGATTTTTTAAAAGAGCATGACATGAAAAAAAATCAAGAAACACTAGCATATCAAATGTAGGGTAGTTAGGGTCGGCAACTATATACCTTCAATCGAATCAAGAGTTAACCTTGACACAAGTAATCTGCAAGATACAGAGATAACATGGGTTAGGGTTTTGAAATAGTGAATCGAGAAAGACATGTGGCGGCCTCAATAAACCGACACCGCAGCCGAGGGAGAACGGAGGGGAGTTAGGGAGGGGACGCCGGAGGTTGGGGAGGGGAGACCCGGGAGGGAGACCGCCGCAGCGCCTGGGGTCAACCCCCGCTCCCTCCATGGCCGCCGGGGAGGGGAAGCCGAGATGGGGAGCAAAAAGTGAGGTTGGGGAGGGGACGCCGGACGCTGGGGAGGGAGACCGAGGGGAGGTCGCGCCGCCGCCGGGGTCACCTCCCGCCGCCGCCGCCATCTCCATCGCCATCTCTCGCCGAGCGGCTCGCTTTCTTTTTTTCGCGAGCCGAGGGTCCGGTTTATGCGCGGGCGCCGGGGAGGGGAGGGGAGGGAATTCCACGCGAATACGGGCGCGGAGAGCGCGGAATTGGGGGCGGACGCTTCCTCTCGCGGCGCATCTTCTTCTACTGAATTGGGCTGCAATATCTCTGACCAATTCCATAGACACCCAAACAATCGAATTTGAGGATGCCAAATTCCAAAGCCAATTATAGGAGCCCAATATCCGCTTCCAAACGTGGCCTATATATTTGTATACATGTGGTAAAAAGTCATATTGCCTTTTTTTTTTTTTTTGCATTATCACAATTCTCTCTTTTACATATTGCTCTTTCATTGTAGCCATCAAAATTGCCACAAAATATTTGAGACCCTATAATCTCCACCCGTAATAAAAATCACGGGAGTTTTAGATCAGCTATGGCTATGAATTTGTGGATAGTTAACAAGTTCATTAGTTGACCAATGGCTCTTGGTTTCACTTTTCTAGACATTCAATGTATTTATTGTCGCTTTTGATGTATATTAGCGATAGAAACATGTCCTCATGTTTTTTTTTTTTTTTTTTTTTTTTGAAACACTCATCTTTGGATACAAGCATGGTGATTCCATTATCTTCAAGATCGCCCTTATTTGTAGTTATCAAAGTTTGGACTTGGGAAGGTTTTCTCACATTTAACTTCTATTGATGCTGTACTAGGGTTGTGTGCTCAGCTTGCAGCCGGAGCTGAACCTTGAGTGTGCTTGATGGTTTTTTTATCTATCTTTAGTGGTCGATGCTGCTGGAAAGATGGAGCCAATGTTTCTTTTTAGAGAAGGAGGTGTTAGAGGCCACAATTGCGAGGGAAGGATTGTCCTTTGAGCTAGGCCCCCAAGTTGATGCCAAAGGTACATGCTGACAGCTCTTGAATTCATTAAAATTGTCTCGTGATAACATTTTTCACAATTTATTGTGCTTTTATTAGTTGATCACTTGTGGGACTAGACTCCCCCCCCCCCACACCACCACACGCACAAAAAAAAAAAAAAACCTTGTGGGGGCTAGACCCTAACGAGGTTGAGGAGTGTTTACTATAACACATTGCTGGTGTGGTGTTTTAGTGCTATTTATAGCCAAAGATTACTTTGAACATGTTGACTTTTTGTGAAATCATAATCAAGGTTAAATCATGTGGGTTATTCTATATCTTGATTGTGAATGTGTGATGTTCTGAATGGAATCTTTCCCCACTTACTAAATGTCTAACATCTAGAAGTGTTTTTGACACTTTCTATGTGTAGTGTTTCGACACTTCTCTAGATGTCTAGGATAGGAAATGCGTCACAAAAAAAGGTGTGCTATACATAAATTAAGGGCTTGCTTCTGATTTAAGGCGCTTTTTAGTGCTGCAGTATTGTCTTGTTTAGATGAAAATGATTACCGGCTAAATTTGCTATTTATTGCTTGGCTACTTCGTTTCAATTTTGGGACTATAGTAATGCAAGGCGTTATATGTAGTACATGTGAGCCCAAACCCTAGCCTAGAGTGCAATGACAATAATACCCTTAACAACCCCTCAAATGCAAGGCGATGCAATTGCGTTGCATTTGGAAGAGACATTTCAAGTCTTCAACACTAAGATAAACTGAAAACATCCATCCAATATGCCGCGGTGGCATGTGAGTCTTGAAAACCTTGCCAAGCCATGGGGGTGTGAAGAGAAGCACAAGGGCAGAGAGTCATGACGATGGACGTGCCTTTAGATAAAGAGTCGTGGTCTCGTGCAAGAGGTGACAAGGAATAGCAAGATTCAAGCCGGATGAGCCATAGCTACACATATCCGGGACGGGTCAGAGCCACATGCATCCGGTCTAGGCCGCGCAAATCCACTAAACCAAAACTAAGGTAGCAGTCAAAGGCCACAGTTGGACCGAAAGGGAGTCGCATCAATGACTAGAAGGTGATTAGCCAAAAGAGGTGCGTAACCACAAATGAAAAGCTAGCAGGAAGCTCAAGAGACCCCTCTACCAAAGAAAATAAAATGCTTGATGAAAACCTTATTGGGTCAAGAATTAAAGTTTGGTGGGCAGATGACAAAATGTTCTAACACTCATTTAAATAATTGCACATGTAAATTCTATCATCAATTGAAAAGTATATTTCATTAGACAACAACATTTGTTGAATGAAATAGTGACCCTATTAGTACGCCCATCAGTTCTTTTTTGCTAGCAGAGGCTCTCCAGTCGTGCACTTGGATATTAGGAACATCCTTCAACAATTTGGAAGCCTCAACCTCTTGGTTGTATTGTTCCATTGCAACCTCTTCTTCTTCTGCATCAAGTATAGGAGGAGGTATTTCATGAGCTGGGACAGATGAACTCGTGTCGAGATGGTCGCTTCTGAGTCGATTTCAGCTGAAGCCGAATCCATGGAAGGCAGGCAAAACAAATTTTCCAAGATGGGCAATGGATCCGCCTGCCTGCAAATGTTGGTGTTTATCATCAAAATAATTGCAGGTAGGTGCAAAAGACTGTAAAGAGGCGGGAACAAATGCACAAAAATGCCCTCCTAAGTATATAATTTCACGGATTGGAAAACAGCCCACCAAGGCCCATGCCTTGATCGCCCCCCCTCTTGCCCTCTATGCGGGATTTGTCGAATCGTTCAATGCCCACTACGTAAAAGCACAAGGTTTCATATGATGATGGTGATGTTGAGGTTATAAGAAGGAAAGATGGTAGTTCATTGCTGAGGAACAAAACAGTGATCCTGATGCGACATCTAATATATCACGTGGTAGAAAAGCTAAAGGGAGCCTGGGTCAACAAATGAAGGAAGGAAAAACGGGAACACCTCAAAGTGGTAGTGATGTTATGGGTCCTCCCAAGAAGAGAGGGCATCCAAAAGGCGTGCACTTCAGCAATAATATGTCAAATGTTGATAGCTCTGATACTATGTTACAAGAGGAGAGGAGGAAGATGGTTGTACAAATCATTGTATTGAGCAGCCCCCATTGGGTTATATGTAGTACATGAAAGCCCAAACCCTAGACTAGTGTACAATGACAATAATACCCTTAACAAAAGCATGTCGTGCACGCTGTGCTTGCCTATAATGCGATGCTTCAGGCCGTTCAAGTTTAGTGTGTGTTTTTGAGTGTTGGAGTGGGTCGGACACAAATTTTAGGGTGTTTGGTTGGGATGCCACTAAGTTGGGTTCAACTCAAGAGGGGAATATTTTGTGTAGATGTTCAATCCATGCATGCCAAACAAAGAAACCGGGGTGACCCACATCTTCGTCGCGTGCGACCCATGCGAGATGGAACGACGAGCTTGCATGGGCGGCAATGGCGGCCCACGCGCAGTGACCTGGGCGCAAGAGCTCACACGGGCGGCAACACTGTTCGTCTCTAAGAAAGAGCAACCACCCCTTGGAGTCCCTGCCACATAGCTTGATCTTGGATTCCATGCTGGAGAGGACTTTGATGTGTACCTACCGAAGAGGACATCACTTTGATGTGTACCTACCGAAGAGGACATCCCCTAGGCTAGAGAAGTCTCCATCGCTTCCTTTGATGGCGGAATTTGCGCTTGACGCGGCGCCGTCGACCTCGACGACGAGAAAGACAGTGTGTGAAGTGGTGCTCGCATTGCGCCACTACGCCCACGCCGAGCCCGCAGCTGTGGAGGACGGGCCGAGGCGCAGGGAGTGGCGTGCTTGCATGGGGAAGTGGCGCGCATGCGCCTCATCGAGCCGTGTGCCTCGATGAACGAGCGCCTGGACGTGCATGAGGTAGTAGCTGAGAGCCTGCCACATGGTCCCCACCCGTCAATGACTCGTCCCACTCCTACAAAACCTATAAAATCAAACACAAAACAAGGTTGAACTCAATCTCGTAAACCAAACATGAAATGGGTTCATCCCATCCCAAAACCGGTTGGGGAGGGATGCTTTGGCGTGGGATGACGGGCCTCTCGGGCGTGAAACGGTATTCAGAATTGTGCGAGGAAAGGCGTAAGAGGAACTGAACCCTTGGGAAGGGGAAAATGCTCCTCCATGTGGGCTTGTTGGAAATGCCTAGTCCTCGCTCAATTGCAAAAAACACTCAGTCCTCGCTCAATTGCAAAACACTGGAAACAATAAGGAGGACTTGCACATTTGGCCCCTTCTGTGTTTAGCATTTAAGCAAAAGTTTCTCTTGTACAATATTGCACAAACTTGTCGTTGTGTAACTACTCTTGTGGGTTGTTCTTTTTTATCGACTGTTGGGTAGAGTCTTTACAGTGGGAACTATGCTAGCACCCAATAACGTAGACAACAACATTGTTTTCCTATACTTAAACCAAATTGGTTACACAAATACACTTGATAACCTTGCAAATGAGCCATTAAATTATATCCTTTGCCTATCTCTAAGTTGGAGCCAATGTTCCTTTAGCCCTTGATTGCTCAATTGCCTTATAGAGAAGGTGTCATAGGCTGTGCAAAGTTGATGCTTAAGGTACATGCTGACAACTCTTGGGAATTCGTTAAAGTTGTTTGGGATAAAATGATTCACAATTTGTTGTGCTTTCCTTAAAATGATTCACTACTTAGTTGACCACGAGATTGAGGAGTGTTTACTTAAAGTAGAACACACCACTGATGTGCATGTCTAGTGCTATTTGTAGCCAAAGATTGCTTTGAACATGTTGGCTTTTGTGAAATCATGATGAAGGTTAAATCATGTGGGTTATACCATACCTTGAGTGTGAATGTGTGATGTTCTCAAAGTGGAATGTTTCACCACTTACTAAATGTCTTAGAACATGTAGAAATATTTCTGACACTTCTATCTGGAAGTGTTTCTCACACTTCTCTAGATGTCTAGGATAGGAAATGTTGTCCCAAATAAAGGTGAGCTATACATAAATTAAGAGCATGTTCGTTTCTGATTTAAGGCGTTTTTCAGGCTGTAGTGTAACAACCGGCTGTTCGTGCATTGTGTTAAGGTATACCACCTATCTGTATAAGTTACATAAATCATGACACTTTGAATTTAGCATTGCATCAGAAAATTCTGCCAATATTTCTGACACTTCTATCTAGAAGTGTTTCCGACACTTCTCTAGATGTCTAGGATAGGAAATGTTGTGAAAAAAAGGTGTGCTATATACATAAATTAAGGGCTCATTCGTTGCTGATTTAAGGCACTTTTTGGGCTGCAGTGTGACAACCAGCTGTTTGTGCATTGTGTTAAGGTATACCCTCTTTGTATAAGTTATATAAATCAAGACACTTTGAATTTAGCACAGCATCAGAAAAATTCTGCTAGTCCTTACTGAGTTACAAGTTAGATTTGGCCCATCTGGAGTAGAAACTGCATGACATCTTTCAAGAAGTCTTCTTTAGAGAAAATGTGGATAGACAAACCGATTGCACCCATGCTTCTTTATTGTAGGATTCAATGGGATTGATTGGTGAACACATGACCAGGATGGTGCTGACTTGGATGATGATTTTCTTTGAGTCACTGTGATAACTGGTATTGCATTGTCCTTACGGGAGGGGCTGGCAAGCTAGCCTTAACTTGACTAGCATCATGAATGATGGACTGAGGAATCCCCATAAAGGGATCCATTTGTTGCTTGCGTAGAGTGGGGAAGGGGTCTCATCGCTGCAGGCTTTAACCTTGATTTCAATGATGGTGCATCTTATTATCCCCTCGAGCTCCTTTTGAACCAAATGACATCTGCTTTGACTCGACACTAACAGTGTTTCTATCCTTAGCAAGGAATGCTGACCAGCTTGATAGATGGGCATATGAGACATTTTGAATAGATTGATCTTTGCACTGGTTAGAGCAAAAAAAAGAAGTTGATCCGCATTGTGGCTATCAAATGAGGACACTAGTGTATCATTTACCCAAGGGATTCCATGCTAAAACTAAGCTTCTTTAGGAGTTTTCCGTGCAAGATGTTTCAAAACCTGTGCTGCCCATTAGACTTCAAAAGTAGAAGCTCCACATGCACATGAAAGGTAAAGGCTGATATGAAGATGGCTTGTTATCCTCACTATTCAATAGACACGAACTAGCTGCACCTTCTCAATAATTTCATTCTTAATATGGCTCTTTGGAAGCTGATCATCAAAACAAGTTTGGGCACTGTCAAGACAGAAATGTCACGTGTGCAGTACTACAAGTTGTGATATAACAACACATTGTAACATCTCCATGTGGAAGATTTTTAGCTCCAAGAGGTGGAGCACTAGCTCGGTTTTGAATTTTAGTTGCACGAATCTCTATATTTTATAGTGCATTCAAACCATCTTCTTGTGCACCCAACAAACATGAATCTAGGGTGCACAACCTTCTTCCTTGTTCACTCCATTCCCAGAAGGGATAACATTTGTTTTGGAGCATCCCCAGGCAGGCGCCAAGCTTAACACTTTGCACTTAATTAAAGGCAAGCTTTTCCCCAATGTGAACCTCCAAATAAACCATGGTCAGAAATGGTGGGGTGATGAGTGAGAAGAACATCTGCACATTAGATAAATCGGTATCGCCCCAGACAAGTGTGCCAATCTCATCTGAGTAGAAACTGCATGACATCTTTCAAGAAGTCTTCTTTAGAGAAAATGTGGATAGGCAACCGATTGCACCCATGCTTTTTATTGTAGGATTCAATGGGATTGATTGGTGAACACATGACCAGGATGATGGTGACTTGATGATGATTTTCTTTTGAGTCAATGTGATAACTGGTACTGCATTGTCCTTATAGGAGGGGCTGGCAAGCTAGCCTTAACTTGACTTGCATCATGAATGATGGACTGAGGAATCCCCATAAAGGGATCCATTTGTTGCTTAAGTAGAGTGGGGAAGGGGTCTCATTGTTGCAGAAACTTGGTTTCAATGATGGTGCATCTTATTATCCCCTCGAGCTCCTTTTGAACCAAATGAAATTTGCTTTGACTCGACACTTCCAGTGTTTCTATCCTTACCAAGGAATGCTGACCAACTTGATAGATGAGCATATGAGACATTTTGAATTGCTTGATCTTTGCACTGGCTAGAGCAAAAGAAAAGCCTATCAAATGAGGACACCGGTGTACCATTTACCCAAGGGATTCCAAGTGCAACCAAGCTTCTTTAGGAGTTTTCTGGTGCAAGATGTTTCAAAACCTGTGCTGCCCATTTAGGCTGGGTTATCCAGACTTCAAAAGTAGAAGCTCCACATGCACATGAAAGGTAAAGGGTGATATGAAGATGGCTTGTTATCCTCACTATTCAACAGAGAACTAGCTGCCCCTTCTTAATAATTTCATTCTTAATATGGCTCTTTAGAAGCTGATCGTCTAAACAAGTTTGGGAAATGTCATGTGTGCAGTATTGCAAGTTGTGATATAACAACGCATTGTAACAACTCCATGTGGAAGATTTTCAGCTCCAAGAGGTGGAGGAGCACTAGCTTGGTTGTGAAGTTTACTTGCATGAATCTCAATATTCTCCAGTGCATTCAAACCATCTTCTAGTGCACCCAACAAACATGCATCCAGGGTGTGTGGTACTCCACAGACAAGAAATTTCATGTTCACATCTTATTCTTGTAGTTGGAAAACTTTTAGAACAACCTTCATCCTTGTTCACTTCATTCCTAGCAGGGTTGACATTATTTTTGGAGCATCCCAAGTAGGCGGCGACCAAGCTTAACACTTTGTACTTAATTGTTTCTTACACGGTATAGTCGAAAAGAGGCATGTGCAAGTTGAAATGCATCCCATGTATGGCTATAGGAACTCTGAGTGACTAACATTAAAGATGAAAATGAATTCCACCAGTATACCACATATCCTTTGAATGAAGTGACTAGGCAAGGCTTATAAACCATGGTCACAAATGGTGGGGTGATGTGTGTGAGGCAAACATCTACGGGTTAGATAAATCGATATTGGCCTAGACAAGTGTTCTTTGTTTGCTAATCTGATTTTGATCTAGTAATTTTCGATCCGATTTGTTTGTTTGGCCATGGGTCACAAGAGGGCGTACCGCAACGGGCGACGCCTATCTAAAACCGGTGATCGACGGGTGATGACACTTACGACGCGCTCAACACCTTCATGCGAGATCGCCCGTTTACGCTTGAGCAGCAAAGTACAACGAGTTCCTCGACATCCTTAGCCAAATGAACAGGTAGATCGATGCCCGTCCATCCTAGCAATTGCTTGTGAGCACCCACTTCGGCCATTGGTGTCCTTATCAACCAAACAAGCTCTTAGAATTTGAAAGGTTGCCCACATAAAAAGAGTGTCGAAAGAATTGCCAAAGGAAGACTCAAGATAGGAGTGATATGGGCACTGTTTCTTGTGTACACTCACAAAAGTGAAGAAAGGGTTATTGCGAAAAGTGTGTAATGCATTTTCCCAAATTCATGCCATCTGGCAGCCCGTGGCATATCATGGTCTTCATTACCTTGAGTAGAGGAGGCCACTGAAGTCCTCGATGTGTGCTCCCTGCAGAGCACTGACTTCCATCTTTATCACTACACGTCTGGTGGATGCTAGTTGGCGAGGTTGTCCCTTTCTGTGCCCACCATCCTTAAGACGCGGCCACAATAGCTATGGTGGTGAATGGTGACCAGTCACAACACGAACAACATGAAGCACGTGCGTGAGAAGGAGCAGAGCAAAGAGGGAGCAAAGTTGCACCCATGGTGTCGCCCCCAACTCTCAATCAGTGCGTAGCTTCATCACCCACGCATCGGCTTCGTGGTTGGTCCTCTTCTCCTGGCCTCGGTAACTGATTCTGATCTAGTAATTTTCGATCCGATTTGTTTGTTTGGCCATGGGTCACAAGAGGGACAGCTTCAACGGCGACACCTGATCGACATGTGATGACAATTTACGACGCGCTCAACAACTTCATGCAGATCGTCAAGAGCATGTTTGAGTAGGCGAAGTACAATGAGTTCCTCGACGTCCTTAGCCAAATCAACAAGTAGAACAAAGGCCCTTCCATCCTAGCAATTGCTTGTGAGCACCCACTCTAGCCATTTATGTTCTTATCAACCAAATAGGCCCTTAGAATTCGAAAGGTTGCCCACCTAAAAAGTGTCGCAAGAATTGCCAAAGGAAGACTCAAGATATGAGTGATATGTGCGTGGTTTCTTGTGTACACTCACAAAAATGAAGAAATGGTTGTTGTGAAAAGTGTGTAGTGCATTTTTCACAAAAGTCAATAGAGTTGTCATTGTGAAAAAGAACTGCTAGTTCTTATAACGTGCCGCATTGTAACAACTCCATGTGGAAGATTTTTAGATTGAAGAGGTGGAGGACCATTGGCTTCGTTCTGATCTGCACTTGAAATATTCTACAATGCATTCAAACCATCTTCTTTTGCAACCAACAAACATGCATCCAGTTGCATGGTACCCACTGACAAGAAATTTCATGTTCTCATCATATATTCTTATAGCCGAAAACCTTCTTCCTTCCTTTGCGACGAGAACCCGATCGAGTTGAGGAGCAAAGTTTAGCAATATTTTATTTTAGGTGGGGACCAAACGCCGCAGATAACATCGGTGAGCCGGTTTCTTCACATTGTGTGTGATGCTCGATTTCATTGTATGCCCCACTTTTTTTGGCATCCCTAATTCACCGTGGAGGGACTTAGGACTCCTAGGTTGCCGGATCCACTCATCGGTTTCGTAGGAGGGGGTTTGACCTTTGAGGGCAGCAAAGGTGATCACGACATGTCAAGAGGGAAACGCCTAAGCGGTTAGGCGTGTCGGGCGACGGAGCATCGCGGTGCCGAAGTGTTCTAGTGGCCCTATGATTAGGGGATTTATGGTGGGATTGAGGGAGCGACAGAGCCACCGGTCACCGGTGCAAGTATGAGAAGTGACACCGGGAAGGGGCGGCGATGGAACCGGGCGAGGGCGCCGACGCGAGACAGAAAACGAAGTTGAACACTCACCGGATTACGCGATATATAGATCGCGTTAATCGCGTCTCCCCATCCCAAAATGGAATTGCAAAGAGGAAGGTGACACGCCGATTAACTTCTCTCTCGCATTTATATACCACCAAGGGTTTTTGCGCGGAAAACTAGCGGGCGATTTTACGCCCAACCAAGAAACCAGCCAAATTTTGAAAGTAGCTTTCCATGCCACCTTTCGCCGTCACTTGCTCATGAGGCTCACACTCACGTTTCCCGTCCACACCCCGCTTCGACAACAAAACCCTAAGAAAGAGCCTCCCGATCCTTGATTCCCCATTCCGCTACTCCCCGACCCAACCGGCCGCCACCTCCATCACCGCCGCTATGGCCACCGATCTTCCCCGCGACGGCCGGGCGTCCAGATGGTTTGCGCCGCGGGTCGCCGCTCGAGGTCGACCGCTCCTCCTCCACTCCACGCCACCCCGCGGCATTCCCCGCGCCTCTAATCCCCCGCGCTCGGCCGCGACTTGAGCCGCCCCGACCGCTCCAATCGCCGCATCGACGCCGCCGCGTGTAATGTTTCACATTCCGAGTGTAGGTTAAATCATGTGGGTTATACTATACCTTGAGTGTGAACGTTGTCACATTCCCGAGTGTAATGTTTCACCACTTACTAAATGTCATAAAACATCTAGAAATGTTTTGAAGTGTTTTCGACACTTCGCTAGCTATGTTTCGACACTTCTCTAGTTGTCAAGGATAGCAAATGTCATCATGGAAGAAGTGTGCTATACATAAATTAAGGGCCTGCTCCCTCCCTTCGATTTCATGTGCTTTTCATCTCGTGATCGGAACAACCGGTTGTTCGTGCATTGATCTAGCTAGTCGGTTTATTGTTTAGAATCTTAAGTAGTTGTAGTATGCATAAAGGCTGTGCTTGCCTACGATGCCATGCTTCATGTTGTGCAAGTTTAGTGTGTTTGGTTTACGGCCCGAGTGGGTTGGATCTAGTTTTTAGGGTGTTTGGTTATTAGGGAAATAAAAAGGGCCTCTCTAAGAGGTTTTTATGTATTGATGTGGGCTCGCATACACCTGAAATATGGCACATCAAAGTTAAGGATCTCAAGCTCCCCGATTCTAGAAAGCTCTTGGGCATTGAGCATAATGTCGGCTAGTCAAGCTTGCAGACGTGCCCTCAGCCATAGTGAGGAGTAGCTCCATGTAGGCGAAGGTGGTAGAGGAAGGCCGTGCGACAGTCCATAGATGGTAATTAGGATTTCTTCTAATCGATTGAGAACAAAATCGTTAGGACCGACACGGCCTAGCTCATCCATCTATCTACGGCGGCCCCATCGCTGCGTGACAATGAGTCGTTCATTCGCGGCGACTCACATGATCGAAGTCACCACTCCTCAAGTACCGCTAGTGGCTCATCCCCGCGAGTCGGCCAAAGGCAAAATCTCCAGGTAGTATGTCTAGTTGAGGACGACGTATGAAAGGAAAACCATGTTCGCCATCACCAGTTCACATGCATGGGGAACCGTCCTAGGGATGTCCCTCGAGCCACCTTGCAACACGATGAGGACTCTACTCAATGCGTTCATGACCACGAGCTCAAAGGGTGCAAACACCATGGAAAAGATGAGTGCTTCACTTGTAATCCAAAAATCACGCTGGGTGCAGACCAAACAAAGCGCACTTTCCATAGGGCGTCCACTGAAACTCCTTTGCTGACATGAACACCGCGTGCACGTCCTTGGAGCGCAACCTTTTCCCAATTTCATGCCATTGAGCGGCCCTTGGCATGTCATGGTCTTGATCACCTTCAATATAGGATGTGCATTGGAGCTAACATGTCGAAGGGCTTGCTTTCCTCGCCCGAGGTTATGCGAAGCGTGGCGAGGGCGAGCGCCACGCCCCGGCCGCACGCTACATGGGCCGTGAGTAGAAGCACCTCTCGGCGGATGGCGTCAAACAATGGGCATGGGAGAATGAAGAGGGACAGCCACATGGAGAGGAAGCGCCACGCTCGACCAGCTCACGCGCCTCACAGTCGACCCCACCGCCACTAGTTGCGGACGGCGCCACCTCTAGCGTGTGGTCGAAAAAAATGCTTCATCCACACGTTGTAAAGGTTTCTTCTTACTCCGGCTCAACACCATTCGGACGGACTCGATCCAAGCCACAACCTTCCGAGGCTTTTGAGGGTGAGCTTTACGTGTGGATGGTTTCAAACTAAGGGGGAAGACGGTTCCGGTGGCATCGTTTCTAGAAGGCGGCGAGCTGCAAGAGAATGTGCTCGTGGGTCGCGGTGGCGACATGGTACGCGGCCGGCGCGTATGACTTCCATGATACCGATGTGCCACCATAGCGCTTGTGGTGACGGCGAGCATACCTCCTAACGCAAATAACACAAACGACAAAAGTCACCGATGTGTAATGATGAATTCGACGCGCCAACAACTTCATGTAGATCGTCAAGCCGTATGTTCGGGTCGGTGCCCTTGCATCCTAGCAATTTCTTGTGAGCACCAACTGCCACCGCCGGGGCACGCCCGCCCAACGCTTGAGCTCCTCGATCCGGTGCGATAGTGCGTGGACGGAGTCGGGATCGCCGAGAGGAGCACGGGGAGTGGTGTCGCCCCCATGCGCAAGGACGCCAGGAAGAAGCCTCGCCACGTGAGGTTTGGACTTGGCGCCGCCAGGCGCCGGAGACGAGTGAGGCGACAATGGATTGCTCGACAAGAGTATTGCGGGGCGCCATCGTGGTGATTGGTGGCGGTTTTTTTTGGGGGGTGGCATCCACGCGATCGGGGTTTGGTGTGCTGCCGAGCCCATGCAAGAACACATGAATGGAAAGGAGTGCAAACGAGGAACACCGGCTTTGGCGGCTATATGGAAAAATAGGTACTAAAAACCTTGACATGGCTGACCTTTAATTTCTTGTTTCCCTTTGTAGTCGTATGGGACATGAGAGCTGGGATGCTGAATTAGCAAGAGTTACGTGTTTCCTACATAAAATTTTATGTTGACAGTAGATTGGAATGACTTTACATCTGTGACCGTTTTCATTCAGATTCATATAGGAAGTGTAACTGTTGTCGTGATATTTAGGGACAAAAGGTGTAGGTTACAAGCATAAGCATCGTATTATATTACAATGTTTTTGTATCTCTGATCCTCTCAACATCGTAACTTAAAAAAGGTAAGTCTACCGTCCCAAAGATGTCTTGATCGAAGCCGAGCTGCATTGCAACACAATGAGGACTATATTGTTGAATGGAGTTCATGCCCACGAGCTCACAAGGGTGCAAACCACCGTGCAAAAAGACACGAGTCCGTCACTTGTTGCTATATCCTAACCACGGACCCAAGACCTGTATCTGGCTGCAGATGAAAAAGCATGCTATTTTAACATGCTATTTTCGTGGGACCTCCACTCAAATTCATAGGGCCTCCATTCAAACTCCTTTGGTAATATGAACACTGCGAGCAGTCGTTGGAGCTCAGCTGTTTTTCTAGCTTCATGCCATCGGGCAGCTCTTTGCATGTCATGATCACCAAGAGCAGAGAATCCCACTGGTTCAGGGTGGAGTTGGGTGAAATGCTCCTAGATGCAATGCTGGAGGATGTGCGTTGTTGCTGAGACAACGAAGGGCTCGTTTTTCTTGACCAAGGTGATGTGGCGTTTGAGCACGGAGAGAACGTGGTAGTTGGTGGCGATCCCAACAGACTTGACAAAAATTTGAACCAAAACTTAGGGGGGCATTTTTTTTGGGTATTTACACCACTTTTATTTTGGGTAATGGGTAGTGCGTTATGGGGTTGACTTCAACATTTGTATCACTATCAACCAAACAGGTCCTTAGAATTCGAAAGGTTGCCCGCATAAAAAGAGTGTCGAAAGAATTGCCAAAGACTCAAGATAGGAGTGATATATGCAGTGTTTCTAGTGTACACTCACAAAAGTGAAGAAAGGGTTGCTGTGAAAAGTGTGCAGTGCATTTTTCACAATAGTGAAAAAGAGTTGTCATTGTGAAAAGAACTAAAAGTTGTGATATCGTGGCGCATTGTAACAACTCCATGTGGAAGATTTTCAGATTGAGGAGGTGGAGGACCATTGGCTTCGTTCTGATGTGCACTTGAAATATTCTACATCTTCTAGTATGACCAACAAACATGCATCCAGGTTGCATGGTACTACACAGACAAGAAATTTCATGTTTAATCTTTCATCATATATTCTTATAGCTGGAAAACGTTCTTCCGTTCCTTGTTCACTTCATTCCCAGCAGGGATAACATTTTTTTTTGGAGCATCCCCAAATACGGCGGCCAAGCTTAACACTTTGTACTTAATTATTTCTTACACAGTATTGTTGAAAGGAGGCATGTGCAAGTTGAAATGCATCCAATGTATGGCTGCAGGAAGTCTGAATGACTAACATTAAAGATGAGTGACACAAACATCCGCAAATCAGATAAATCGGTATCGCCCCATACAAGTGTGCCAATCTCATTCTCATTCTCTTCTAGTTTTGTTTCCGACACTTCTCTAGTTGTATAGGATAGGAAGTGTCATCACGGAAGAAGTGTAATATACATAAATTAATGGCTTGTTCCCTTCTGATTTTAGGTGTTTTTCATACTGCAGCGGAACAGCTAGTTGTTTGTGCATTGATCTAGCTAGCTGATTTATTTTTCATATACTTAGGTTGTTGGACTATGTGTAAAGGCCGTGCTTTGCCTACGATGCCATGCTTCATGCTGTGCAAGTTTAGTGTGTGTTTGGTTTAGGGTTGTAGTGGGTCCGATCTAGTTTTTAGGGTGTTTTGTTATTAGGGAAATAAAAAGCGCTCTCTGGAAGGCTTTTATGTAGTGATATGGGCTCGCATGCACCTGAAATATGGCAAAGTCAAAGTTAAGGATCTTAAGCGCCCTGATGCTAGAAAGCTCTATGAGCAGCCGTAGTCTCTTGGCTCTTGGGCATTGAGCATAATGTTGGCTAGTGAAGCTTGTGGAGGTGCCCCTCACCATAGTCGAGTAGCTCCATGCGCACGAAGGAGGTAGAGGAAGGCCGCGCGAAGGTGCATAGATGGTATTAGGATTTCTTTAGCCTAGTTGGGGACGAGCGAAACCATTTTCCCTAATAACCCATATATTCTCGAAAGCTTTCCCAAACACTCTTGGATTGTGGATAAAAATTCCCAAACCTCTCGCACTCATCTTTGAACGATTGAGATCAAAATCGCTCGACATGATATGGCCTAGCTTATCCATGAATCGGTCGGGCGGCCCCATCAAGGTGACAAGAGTCGCCGCTTGTGCGACTCACATGATCGAAGTCGCCACCCAGCACTCCCGCCATGACTCGCCCCACGGGTCCACCAAAGGCAAAAATCTAAAGGAGTACGCCTAGTTGGGGACGACGTATGAAAGGAAAACCATGTTCGCCTTCCGGTTCACCCGCACGAGGAACCGCCCTAGGGATGTCCCCCGAGCCGCCTTGCAACACGATGAGGATTCTACTCAATGCAGTTCATGCCCACGAGCTCACGGGGGGTGCAAACACCATGGAAAAGACGAAAGTGCTTCACTTGTTGTAATCCAAACACCACCCACTCTAGGTGCAGACCAAACAAAGTGCGCTTTCCATAGGGCCTCCACCGAAACTCCTTTGGTGATGTAGAGAGATATTGTAGGGGCAATGCAACCGCACACCCTAAAAGGGGGTGGCCTTTGATATATATAGCCGCATGGCTTGGAGTACAAGTAGAGTTTGACTACAATACAAGTCGCCTTTACATATCTAATATGTCTATATATATCGTGCTATACATATCTATATATAACAGCCTATACATAGCTATGCATATCTCTAATACCCACCCTCGCCTAAGCGGGAGAGTCTCGGACGCAAAGACTGACCGAAGTCTGAAGAGTCAGACAGTGCAAGCCTTTGGTCATGATGTCCGCGAACCGGTGCGATGACGGGACATGGAGGACTCGACCTCACCCAAAGCAACCTTGTCGCGGACAAAGTGAATATCAATCTCAATATGCTTTGTGCGGCGATGTTGAACTGGATTCCCTGGTCATGTAAACCGCTACCGACATTGTCACAAGAAACAATGGTCGCCGGCAAGCGGAGTGTGAAGCTCCCGAGCAACCGACGGCCAAAGAAGTTTCCGCCATAGCGCAGTTACACCCGATTCCGCCGCAAGACCGGAGCGAGAGACGGTAGTCCGGCCGCTTGGAGGACCAAGACACCAAGTTATCACCAAGATAGACACAATAGCCCGGCAGAGCGCCGAGAACGGACACCAGCCCGGGGCCAAGATCCGAGTAGGCGCAAGGTCGCCAACCCGACCGGCGCCGAGGTGAAGACCGCCAGATCGTGTACCCTTTGACATAGTGAAGAATCCGCTTACAAGGCGAGATGAGGCCCCCGTGGATCATGCATAAAACAGACAAAACTCGCCGAACGGCGAGGCAAGGTCGACGGGTCAAGGTCGACATCGAGAGCACCGGGCGAGGCTACGGTAATGTGTCGGATCAGCAACAGAGAACCATCGAAGAGCAGAAAGCTTCATGCGAGCATCAATCGGAGTGGTCAGAGAGTGACACTCGACATACCGAAGACGCCGCAGAGATCGGCGGCATATCGACGTTGAGACGTAAAAGAGACCACCGGCAGTCCGTGTGACGTAAATCCCAAGGAAGTGATGAAGATCTCCGAGGTCCGATCATTGCAAACTTCAATGGAGCCGCCTGCGATGCGCGAAGAAGAGCCGGGCGAAGACGCCAATGTAACAATATCATCGACATAGAGAAGCAAATAAGCAAGATCGAGCCATCTTTGTACACACGTGAGAGATGAATCGTGAATAATCGGCGACAAACCCCAAAGTCCGGATGAAGGACGCTGGCGCTGGTGCCGCTCGTGGCGCCCGTTTGAGCCCATACGAGATCTCAAGAAGGCAAACGTGATCAGGGAGCATTAGGATCAACAAATCCCGGTGGTTGCCGGCAATAAACCGTCTCATTGAGATGACCATGAAGAAACACGTTCTTGACATCCGGTTGATGAATGGGCCAGCACGAGAAGCTGCAAGACTGAGAACAACTCGAATGGTGGCAGGTTTAACAACCGACTGAAGGTTTCGCCGTAGTCAATGCCATACCGTTGAGAAAATCCACGGACGACCTAACGAGCTTTGTGGCGCACAAGTGAACCATCAGAGTGATGCTTATGCTTGAAGATCCATTTACCGGACACAACATTGGCACCGTGGAGGTCGAGGAACGAGACGCCAAGTGCCATTGTCAACTAGAGCCCCGTACTCATCCACCATCGCAGCACGCCGCTTAGGATCAGCTAGAGCACTGCGGTAATTGGCAGGAAGCGGCGAGGCTGTAGTGGCCGAGAAACCCAAGCGCTGTAGAGGTGGTGGAAGACTGCCTGTCCGTTGACGTGTGATAGGACGGGAGGAAGCTTCGACCGGGCTGCAGCCTGAACTGATTGCACGGGGCTGCAGCCTGAACTGTAGGCGCCAGGGGTGCTGCCTGCGCAGGTTGTGCAGGTTGTTCTGTAGGTTCCAGAACTGGGGCCGGTCGAGGACGCCGGCTGTACGGTACAGTGACCGGCGAGCGCCCAGCGAGGGGTAGATGAGCAGCAGCTCCATGTGGCCGACCAGCAGCTCCAGGTGGCCGGATGGAGGCACCAGCTCCAGGACCAGCAGCACCATGTGGCCGGGTGGAGGCAGCAGGGCAACCTCCAGCAAGAAGCGCAGGGGGCCGGAGCACAGGACCGAGCGGTAGAATGGCCGGATCTCGCTCCGTGCCGGGCCGTCGTGCACCGCCGGGCAGGTGGCTGACCTCTCGGTGCCAACCGAGGAGGCTGGCAAGGGCGCCGGAAGACGATCCTGTAACAAAAATCAAGTGACTCCGTAGGCGGTTTGGCAGCCGCAAACGGAAAGTGAGACTCATCAAAAACCACGTGACGAGACACGATCACTTTTCCGAGTGGAAAGATCGAGACAACGGTAACCCTTTTTGGGATGAAGGATAGCCGATGAACACACAGGCTGATGAGCGAGGAGCGAGTTTATGGGGTGTCGCGGGCACTAAGGTTGGGATAGCGTAGACAGCCAAAAACCGAGCGAGGAAAAACTCCGCATCTTGTGATAAAGGAGGTGATAGGGAATACCATCGTGGATGGAGGAGGACGGACGCCGGTTGAGGAGGTAAACAAAGCTGGCAAGGGCCTCGCCTCAATATGGTGGTGGCATGGCAAAGATGAAGCGTAAGCGTCGCGAACCACATTGTTGAGGGTGCGGAGCATCCGCTCGCCTTTGCCGCTCGGGCCGACGTGTAAGGGCAAGAGGTGCGAGAAGAATACCACGACTACCTAGGAAGGTAGAAGTAGCATTATTGATGAATCCCCGCGCCGTTATCCGCCCGAAAGCACTTGAGCGGCCGTGCTGAACCGGGTGTTAGCATAAGAAACGAAGTTAACAAGATGTGTATGCACGTCCGATTTATCGCCGAAGAGGAAAACCCAGCAATAGTGGTTGTAATCATCCACAATCACAAGATAATATTTAAAGCCGGACACGCTAAGGACTAGAGATGTCCATACATCACAATGAACAAGTTCAAAAGGTGCTAATGAGCAAGATGAAGAACTAGTAAATGGCAAGCGGGCATGTTTGCCAAGTTGACAGCATGGCAAACAAGCCGCGATCTACATTATTACATGAAATAGCTGAAATTTTATTGAGGCGAGCTATGGTGGTCGGAGCTGGATGACCGAGACGGAGTGCCATAGTGACGAGGTGGAGGTCGCAACATGACAGCGGCCGCCGGTGGGCTGGATGATGAAGAGTGTAGAGCTCCCCGCCACTATTGCAAACAGAGAATCATGGTCTTGGTCCGAGATCCTTAATAGAAAAGCCATAAGCATCAAACTCAATGGAACAGCTTATTGTCGCGAGTAAATTGACGAACGATAATAAGTTGCGAACAAGATGTGGAGCGACAAGAACATTGTTGAGATGAAAAGAATGATCGCCTATAGGAATAATAGAAGTGCCACGACTAGAGAGGAATTGAAGCCCCATTTGTGATGAAGGACGGCGAATGAGGAAGACGGGAAAGAAGTATACCGTCGTTGGTGGACATGTGAGATGTGGCGCGGTGTCGAAAGCACCCATGGGCTCGCACCGCTCTCCCTTGAAGTGCCATCCGGTTGAGGGAGGCGATGAGAGCCCCCCGATCCCATCCGGCCGCCGGCATGGAGGGTGGTGCTAACGCCAGATGTGCTCGTGGCGGCGCGGGGGGAGGGCGCCACCGGCGCCGGGTTGCCACCGGGTCGCAATGGAGGGCATACCAGCCCATGGATTCATGCAAAACCATGGTCCAAGAGGGGTGACACCGTGGCGGCCACCGACATCCGGGAAGGCGCCGATTCGCCGCCGCTAAAACGGGCCGTCGTTGTTCTTCCCTTTGGCCTTGCCCTTTCCCTTTGCCACCACCGCCACCACGGTTGCTTTAAGGGGTGGAGCGCAGAGGGCGAAGAGCATGGACCGGGGGGGAGCGTAGTTGTCCACCGTGGTGAGGGCGGTGTCGGAAGAAACCTTTGCATCGATGCGAGGCGAATCTCCTTGAGCCCGAGCAGTTGCTTGCTGAAGTGAACGACGGAAGGACCGCCCGATTGGCGATGATGTCCGCCGACGGTAAAGCGCTGGTTGAGACCGCTAAGAAAATTGAGCACAAGCCGAGGCTCTGAGATCGGCCGACCAACGCCGCGGAGAGCATCGCCGCTCCCGCTTTCATCTTCCGGGCGAGGGCGTTGATGGTCGTCACCCCGAACCATGGTGTGGAATTTTGACCCGTAACCACCGCGACGTGTGGCCCGGTTCGCCCGAACAGCGCGGCGTGATGGCGACGAGAGATCATGTGCCGTCCGGTTCGGCTCCATGGCGAGGTCGAGGACGCCGCCGCCGACGCTAGCCGCACATCCAGCCCCGACGCACAGCGTCGGCCGGGACCAAGCCACCATGGGCCGCGGAGGGATGGATCCATCGATGTGGCCCAAAGAAGCCAAACTTGCCGCGACATGGCGGTGAAGAAGGCAGACCACTTCGTGAAATTGGGCAATTTCAGATCGAGAGTGATCGGACATGGGACTTCACGCTGATGGTGGCGTAGGAGAGAAGATTGCGAGGGGCGAGAGCATCGCCCGTGGCCGGCATGGTGGGGGAGCCGGTGAGGCCGAGGTGGCAGCGGAGGAGGAAGATGCATCGGTGGCCAGAGGCGGCGGGCGCGCGAATGTGGAAGACGCGCGGCCTTTGGTGCGGTGGCTAACAGAGCCGGAGGCTTCCCGGACGGGCGAAGGGCGCGCCGGGCCAGTGCGGCGGCTCCCGGGAGTAGTAGGCAGCGAAAGAGAGGGGGGGAACCCTAATTTGGGCCTAGGAAAGAGCAGATACCATGTAGAGAGAGATTGTAGGGGCAATGCACCGCACACCCTAAGCGGGGGTGGCCTTTGATATATATAGCCGCATGGCTTGAGTACAAGTAGAGTTTGACTACAATACAAGTCGCCTTTACATATCTAATATGTCTATATATATCGGGCTATACATATCTATATATAACAGCCTATACATAGCTATGCATATCTCTAATAGGTGACATGAACATTGCGTGCACGTCCTTGGAGCTCAGCCTTTTCCATACTTCATGCCATCCGGCGGCCCGTGGCATGTCATGGTCTTGATCACCTTGAGTAGAGAATGTGCATTGGTGCTAACATGACTAAGGGATCGCTTCCTCTCCCGAGGTTATGCGGCGTTTGAGCGCCAGAGAGGTCATGGTAGATGGTGGCTAGCGTGGCGGGGCGGCGGAAGCACCCTCGGGCTCGAGAACGAAGAGGGATATAGCCACCGACCAACCACGCGCCCGTGGTCGCCGCTACCACCACCGGCCGTGGACGGCGCCGCCTCCTCCCAATTGTGCGGTCGATGACAAAATGCTTCATCCACACGCTTTAAGTGGGTTTCTTCTTCTTGCTTTGGTTCAACACCATCCGGATTCTAGCCAAACTCAATCTTGGCCACATCCTTCTCGAGGCTTTTCCGACACGGGCATGCGCACATGGACGCCAAAGAGCGTGAGGCCGACGAGGACGGGCGATATCGTTGAGGGTGAGGTTCGCCTCGCCCCTAGGGGAAGATGAAGGTTCGATGGTGTCATTCCAAAGGCGGCGAAGTTGCAGCCAGAACGTGCTCGTGGTCGCGGCTGAAAGACACCCGTACCCTCTTGGCATGTATGACGCCCGGCGGGCGGGGATGATGCCGGCATCGCCGGGTGAAGCATGGAGGGCGGCGCCGTCCCCGTCGGGAGGACGCAAGAAGAAGTATGTAGGGGTGTGGGGTTTGGACTTTGCGTCATCAGCGTTGGAGACGAGCGAGGCGATAATGGATTGCTTGACCGTAGTATTGCGGGCGGCCATCGTGGTGATCGGCGGCGGGTTTTCGGTGGGGGCAGCCACGCGGTCGAGGTTTTGGTGTGGTGAGCGAGAGCCAATGCAGGAGCGCGTGAATGGAATGGAATGGAATGGAATGGAATGGAATGGAGTGCAAACAAGGAAATGCCGGCTTTGGCTGCTATTTGGAAGGAAAATAGGTACTAACAACCTTTACTTGGCTGGCTGGTGAGACTCATAACCACCTTTAATTTCTTTTTCTTCCGTTGTAGTCGTATGTGAAATGTTAGTTG
Organism: Hyparrhenia diplandra; assembly: GCA_015847255.1. Classification (NCBI taxonomy): domain Eukaryota; kingdom Viridiplantae; phylum Streptophyta; class Magnoliopsida; order Poales; family Poaceae; genus Hyparrhenia; species Hyparrhenia diplandra. Next base: position 50,922 of record JADLZK010001435.1, read on the forward strand.
GGATGCTGAATAAGAAAGTTAAGTGTTGTCTACATAAAGTTTTACTTTGAAAGTATATTGGACCACCTTTAATTTCTTTTTTCTTCCGTTGTAGTCGTATGTGAAATGTTAGCTGGGATGCTGAATAAGAGAGTTAAGTGTTGTCTACATAAAGTTGTACTTTGAAAGTATATTGGAACAGCTTTACATCTGTGGATGCCGGCTATTTCATTCATATTCATATAAGGAAGTGTAACTGTTGTTGTGATATTTAGGGACATGAGGTGTAGGTTACAAGCATAAGCGCCGTATTATATTATTACGTTTTTTGTATTTGTACGATCCTCTCAACATCTTAACTTACAAAAGTTACCCAAAACATCTATGTCTGTACCGTCCCAAGGATGTCCTGATCGAAGCCGAGCTGCCTTGCAACACGATGAGGACTATACTGTTGAATGGAGTTCATGCCCACGAGCTGACAAGGGTGCAAACACCATGCAAAAGACAAGAGCCCTTCACTTGTTGCTATATCCCTGACCATGGACCCAAGATCCTCTATTTAGCATTTCAGTTTTGTCATCCATTCATCAATAATTTAGCCTACCCGCTGATCACAGCTTGCTAACAGCACCTCCTAATTGCCTTTCCTATAGGTCCAGGAGGGGGGACACGAGGGTCTCCTCCATCTTGGCAGTCAGGGAGAGGCAGGGCACGCCTTGCATCGCCCACACGTTCTGCTGTGTGCATTCATGTGTAAACCCATAAAAACAACCCAATAAATATGTTTGAGCAAGGATCCGCGAAACCAAAGACAGATCATGCATGTTCGATATTGTTGTATTGCAACTCCTGTTTCTTAATTATGAGGAAACATGATAAAGATCAAACTTTAAATTCTGAAATTATGAGCAAACATGATAAAGCTCAAACTTTAAATTCCGAAATTATTGTTTTTTTTTTTTTTGTTGCATGGAAGCAAGGACACATAGCCCTTGATGGTTATATCTCTGTTTGCTAGATATCAACTAACATTACATTCCATGTGGGAGATCCAATATGATAAGAGACTGGGCTAAACATAAGGATAGAGGCTGTACCTATGAACGTTTAGTTTCAAGTTTTAACTTAACTCTTGCTTTTCTATGTCTCAGCTGACTGCATTTTCCTGGGATTTATCTTCTTGATTAGTTACTTCACATCCAGATATCCGTTTGCTGCTTCAGGGACCTCTGTTTAAGGGTTAGCAGATCTAAGGTTACAACAATCGTTTTATTCTTTACATTGCATTGAAGTTTGATGGCTGCATCATGGTTTGCTTGTGTTGATATATTTCTATTTTCTTTTTTTCCTCACCTCAATGAATCCATGCATGTCACTTAGCACTCTGACTAATATACTTCATTAAGAATGCATATGTACTTACAAAAACCCTGCATAAAGTGACATCAGAGTTTTAGGGACATAACACTGTCTTTATATAAAATTATAAATGTGAATACTAACGAACTCAATTAAAATCTTGCACCTTTGATATCATGTGGAGATTAAGGGAAATCTTTCCCTAGGTTTTAACATTGCTGTGAGCTCGGTGGTATATCATGCAGACTACCACTTTCTGGGTACCCTGTATAATTGAAACCATCCGACAAATTTCCACTGCGAACTAGTATTAACTGTTTCGATTGATGAAGTTGCTTGAAGTTGTAAAACCATTGCGCATGCTCTGATGTAGCACAGAGGTACTGTTAGCATTCATTTGCAGGTCTGTTGTGATTGGCTTGGTTCGTTTGGGTTACAAGTATATAATAGTTGTAATTGTAGGGTGTTTCTATATGGTCATTCCTGTTGTATGGTCTGAATGTTGCTCCATGTGTCCAGATTGCTGTCGTAGTTGCCTAGTGTGGCATATCTTCAAGTTCATGCAAGTGCCAGACACAAATGATGTGGTGCTGCCATGCTGGTTGACTCCTTCATGTTTGTGGTGCGGCCATTGCGATCAGCTAGCACCTGCCTGGGAGTACACCATCCGTGTATAGATCAAGATGGCGCCGCAACTTTGTCACACGGGAAAAAAGGTCTGCACAGCCTAGAGGTGGAAGGGGGCAGAAGTTGATATCCATGGATTTTGCAAATGAACTAGAATTCAAATTTTGGTGGGGGAAATGAATTCCTAGTTCATTTTTTTGAACTAGAGGGTATCCATTGGATATCCATGGACATCCAACTTTCGCCTATAAGCTCTTCATGTTGTACAGTATGGAAAGAAATAAGACATCTACGGTATGGAGTATATGCATGATGTAAATGTGGACCAGTCATCCCATCTGAACTGTATAAATATCCTATAAAGCACCAAAAACTACCAATGACATGTATATTTTATCTGCATTGTAAATGTCTATCTGTGAAAGTACATAAACGACCAAGTCTCCTAAACATAACGCTTTGCCCTCACGTGCACCCACATTTTCCCCTGCACTGGCGAACGCACGGACGCACCTCGGCACTATTAGATGTTGAAATCGTGGCATTGAAAGCCAAACAACTGCTCACCCGCGCCAACATTAATGACATCACCAATAATCATGCCCGTACCTTAGCCTACTTCTTCAGTCCATTGCCCGTCATCCTTGTGTGCCACATCCCAACACATGTTGATTATCTAGTCACATCCTTGTGTGCCACATCCCAACACATGTTGATTATCTAGTCACATCCTTGTGTGCCACATCCCAACACATGTTCATTATCTAGTCATACTGATGTAAAAATAATAACGTGGGTACATAAGTGTTGAAAACCAAAAAGGATCACATGCTCTGTGCCTGCAAATGTATAAGAAGGAAAAGTATGTGCGCAACATATTTTCTGAACATTAAAACGAACATGTTGATTTTTAATGTAATCAACTGGGCCAACTTTGGTGTCATATACACACCCAGCCGCTCAGCTAGCAGACTCATCATTAATTCCTTCAACACTCCAAATCCTTCGACAGCCTACCCTCTCCATTTCAAAATAGATGATTGTACAACATTTATTTTTTTTTTTTTCTAAAATACTTTTTCTAATACACATTTCTCTTTTCCTAATACATATTTTCCTTCATCAAGTACATCTACTCCCTCTAGTTCCCCAAACCAAGTCATTTTCAGGTTGTCTTAACTAAAGCATTTTAAACTTAGACTATAAATAAATTCTTTGTTGTTGAGTTTGAAATATGAAGGTGGTGTAAGTAGATCCATCTCAAAATATAGTTTCATAAAAATATGTATTGACTATATTTTATATTTATTTCATGGCAAAGAATAGTAGTCAAATTAAAGTTTTTTAAGACCATATCAATGTCCATATCAACTTTAGGGAACTGTAGGAACATATCTCTACTCCTCGAGGTCGAAGGATATTTATGACTTCAGCGTTGGTTTCCGTAAGAGATTATAAAATGTCATCTAAATGATATTGAGGGAGTACATGATTAATGCAATATAGTTCAAATGGATGTTGACACTACACATTCTGCGTAGCTCCTTAGTGTTGGAAACACTTGGTAACACGAATAAAACAGTCGGGAGATAGACTTTCCCGATAGGCACTCAACGAAGATTACTTAGTGGCCTTAGGTCGAGAAACTTTTCTCAAGTGTCTTTAGCAAAGCACTTGGTGAATTAAAAGGTTCTCATGTGTCTCCGTGGACACTCAGGAGACACATATCACACGGGAGTGTGAAACATGCTAACGGCTCTATCCCATGATAATGGAGTCATTCCCCAAGTGCCGAACACTCAGCATCCATTTCATCTATTCCCAAGTGCGTAGAGATGACAGACACTCAAGATATATATAAGTTTTAGGCTGATACCATATTGTTCCACGTGGACAATTTTTTCCTGCCATTAATTCCACTAATAGCTTCTTAGAACACTATCCCACTTTTCTTTGACTGCCACAATGCTAAGATGGTATGGGGTTTCCTGAGGGAGATTTTCCATTGGGATTAACATGGCTGATGGGCAAGGGCCCCTTGCCAATCAAGTTTACATTTTTTTGTATTTGTAGGTTTTGTGTGGGCTATCTGGAACAACAGAAACAAGATGTCAATCTGCATTGTTTTTCCCAAGTCACCCTCTGAAATTATGTACAATGCTACTTCATTCCTGCAGAAGTGGAGTTTGCTGCTCAAGAAAGTTGATCATGTGCGCATCATCCAGATCAAGGAAGGTATTTTACGCTGGATGAAGAGCTTTCAACCCATTGCGCTTGTGTCGACTGACATACGAAATCTAAGTTTCCAGCTGATGTAATAGGGGTTTTTGAGAGTATGTTGGGAATCTGCTAGGTGTTTGGGTGTCCTTTGTTTGAATGCTCAGTGTCTCTGGTATCCCCAGATTGTATCCAACGTTGCTTTCTTAAAAGCCGAGGTTTCTGCCTCTTTTTTTGACACTGTCCCACTAGCTTCACCATAGTTGCAATCCATATGCACTCACATGCACTTCATAAATTAGAATATGGAAACATATGACATATCAAGCTACATTCACAATTTTCACATGCCAGTGTTCAAAAGACACTCAATGTTCACATGTCCTACAATTTGGTTGTTTCCCAACCATAGAAGATGCCACCGCACAGAAAGTTACATAGCTTTTGCTTCGGTTCTAATTGCCTTAGTTTAAATTGCAGTAAGTTCCTGCGTCATCCTTGAGTGCCACCATGCTACAAGAATACACATTTAAAAGTAGCACAGAACTGTGCAGTTAAAAGTTATAACAATTTGTTATCAGGCTGTATGCAAAAGCGTCAGTTCTAGATTACACCAACCAGCAAAATTTCATCAGAAACAGTGTCTGCTCCTTATACTAGGACTGGCAAGTCTTTATGTGCTCCTCTTCCGCAGGTTCAATTGGGCAATCCTCAACTCCATTCTTTGGGCTGCTAATTAACAGCAAAAACCACTTAGTAAAAGTCTTACAGCATCTAGTTGTTTTTCGTATAATTAAATGTCATGATATGCCATCAAATGTTTACATAAAGATATAAAATCTAACCTACTTATAGGCACAAAAGGGGTTTAAACATCAGGAAATGGGAGTTCATAAACAAATTTTCACTAGCGAATTATGAACTTGCTTGCCAACAGCACTAACCAATACAGAAGGTAAGCTGTTAGATTTCTTTGAGAAGTTGGCATCCTACATTTTACCCAATAGAACACGTTTATACTACAAGCTGTGTTTTTTTTTTTTTATCAAACCTACGCTATCCAAAAAACAAAAATCAATCACAAAATAATTTTGATCTGCTCAATAATCAACATAAAACTTAATTTCACATGATACATTCTCAAGAATGCACTCAGTAGGAATGCCAATGCAGAATTATAGTTCTGATGAGATATATTCCGTGATGTACCATTTTTTTTATAGTAGATACTAAATTCTAGAAGTGATATATAATGTTGCACCTAACCAAATGGGTAAACTCATACAATAATGCAAAATGTGTAGAGCAAGAAAGTAAATGAATAGAATACAGCATATGGACAATATAAGTGCAATTTCATAAACATCCCTTGGACCTTCAAGAATGGTCATCAATTCATCATGTGCATACCACTCTGCCAAGTAGTGTTATGGCTAACAAAAACACGAGGAAAACTAGCAAAGTAAATGAGAAGCCCTAAAACTTAGGAAACAAAAAGGAACTGACACAGCGCGCTTGAAGTAAAAATAATGTGAAGAACTGAAAGGTTAAGAAACAGACATGCAAGAAAGATTGAATTCATGAGGCCTCAACATGATCAGATGTAAATGGTTATACAAGCAATATTTATGTACTCACAGTAGGAGATAATCAGTAAGTGCAAGCAGACCAAGACAATACAAAGAGATGAAAGTCCTACCCATCCTTCCAATCATATTGGGTGATATCAGAAATCGCTTTGTTGAGTGCATGAAGAGCTATCTTCTTAACCTGGTGACTCAAAATCATACGATGCATATAGAATTTCAGAATTTAGCTTAACAAGTTCTGTTCTAGAGCGAAACAAAACAATAATATTGACAATGCCCAAGGATAATTTATATGTGATCATATTAAGGAATCAATTACAGAGAATATGGGCAGTGCAGACCTCCAGTTTGTCTTCATTTGCTAGAGGACGGAATTCTTCTGTCAACCTGATGCACTCTCGAAAATTTTCTGGAGAAACAAAACCAAGGGCCACCTGTATACATGACTGCATATAACAAAAAGAGCGTCACATATAATAGAAATGATTATGATCAAATGCAAGTCACTAATAGCCATGGGAACAAAAACCTGTCTCCACACTTATCATTGTTGCCCAGACATACCACGAATTGTCGAACGCCCGGAGGTCAGCTTGACCTAAGGGCCGCTTGGATTGAATTGGAAATGGCAAGCTACAAAGTTCAGTTACAGACCATGTGCGGTTGTCACTACTCCTAGCATAATCTTTGCATAAAGCAAAGATGTCTTAGGCTACTTAGCTGCCAAGGTTCCTCACCAACTTGGAAGCCAAGGCAACTACTAAATGCAGTAAATGTAAATTGCATAAAGTAAGATACATTAGCAGTAGGCTTAACCACTGTCAATCATCATACCTTCAAATTTCTGACCTGGTGGGGACATCCTGCTGGGACAAACACTGCATCACCAAGCTGCTGTTCGAATGTCCAAGGCTCAATTCCTGCATAGGCAGTGATGAGAGCCAGGAAGAAAGCCAGATAATTTAAGTTAAAAACGCATCAAAATTAACTGACCATATTCTTCCTTAAGCTTTTGCTTGTGCTCTTGTGTTAGATAAAAGCACTGATCATGTATAGGATGAGTAACCTGCCAACACACATGGTTATGCAACACGAAAATCATATGTCAAATGATGTGCCATGGACAGATAGTGAGGACAACAAGGCACCTGATTCACCAGTTCATAATTGCAATGCATAAACTCCTCTGCATGCTTCATCAGATAATCATGCAGCTTGCCAACATCTTCCTGCCAGAAAATATCCCACAGTGCACCACCTTCTGGTTTGCTTCCCTCTACAAATAGGAGATCCTCATCTTCTGACTCAAGAGATATAGCAATATGTTTTGTATCATTCCCCTTGCATGTCTTCTTATTTCTTTTTCCTATTGCATTGGAAGAATTACAGGCACACTGTTTACTGCATTTTCGGCTACTAAGTCGGGCACATGTTCCTTCTGCAGAATTAGTAGGTGTTCCACCAGCTAAATCTGCATGCAAAGCTTGTATTAATTTACTCGCTTCCTCGGTGGATAAGATCTCCTTTTTTTTTTACTGCAGCAATCCTTTTTGATTTGAGCTTTATCTCATCAGTATGTGTGAGGATATGGACCTGATAAGGCAGTAGAAATCATCGAATGGAAGACCATTAAAAAAAAAGGCTTAACAAAAAGGAAAGTATAAGTAAAGAAACATTCACCTATGGGGAAAAAGAACAGATAAATGAGATCTTTAGATCATTGGGATAACCATTGACAGGAAGATGGTTACAGAAATATATAGGAGTTTTCATAACTATTCCTATATCAGTTCAATTCAATTTGGATGTATACAAATACAACGGCTATACCAAATTTTAAAGACCATGTAGTAAGGATAATCATACCTATATTTACTTTGGATTATAATTTCTAATGGAAACATGGCATCAGAATAATCATCGTATGAACATGATGAAGCACAATAATAACTATTTAGTTACCGTATCAGACATGTTGCAATGAATCTTCGTAACAGAATCACCAATTTCCAATTCTTGGCCAATTCCATAAGCAATATGAATCTTTGGACCAAGATCTGGTCCTCTAACATCTTTGGGCAGCTTCACTGCCAGATTAAGAGGACCACAGTTTGATCTGCATAATCACGAAATGGCAACGCGGATATAAACTCGGTACAATGTCGTGGCAACCGCTCCTCAATATAGCTATGTGGTGGCCAATCTTTAAGCTTAAGAAGCAGAGGCAAACCCAATGGGCCAACCAGCCCACAGGAATACCCTTAAAAAAACATGTGAATATTTACATCAACCTGCATTTTGAGTACAAAACAGCGATAACGATGTTATAAGCTTTGTTTCAAAAAAAAATAGGTAAGAAATGTTGCAATATGGGACATATATATTTTTAAAAATGGCAACCAAATATCTTATGGATCTACAAGGCCCTAAAAGTTAAATATGGTAAAACCAGGAAAATACAGATATGCACAGGAACTATAGGCTAAGTGCATTTGAAGTTTTAATAAGGGATATTAAATGAACAATATTAGGATGATTACAAAAGACAATACTGGTTATTAAAAATATTCCACGAAAATTATTAAAAAAATATACTTCATGATTTGGAGATCAACAGTCAATGATTTTATAAGTCACTTTATGCATGTAGTAGTCACCATTCCCTGGCACCAGTTCCAGTTTAGAGCAATGCTAAAATGTCAATAAAGAAACAATTATTTAGGATATCACAAACCTCACGCCATGTCAGGCATTCAAGAGCGAGAAATGAGAGTCTTTTGTCTTTATTTTTGTCTGTTTTTCCCGTAACGCACGCCACATAACCATTGGTTCCCAGCTCAACCCAGGAGTCAAGGAAAGTGAATCACGAACAATAACAGGCTGACCCTTCAACCAGTGCTCCTGGAAATGATCTAGACTTCCATTTTGAACATCTCTAGCAGTTGGACAATATATGTAGTTATCACAGGAATTCTGTCTACAAGATGATTTCCTAGATGTTATGTCATTCATGTCACCAGATTCTGTGGAACAGGAACATTTTGAACTGTCCAACTCCAGCTTTGTTCCACTGTTGACCACAGAATTGGATTTCTCTAGTAACTCAGCAATAAACTTTTCTTCAAACAAGCACTTAAGTTCAAGAAGAGAACTACCACAACCACCAAATGCCTTTGGTGGGCAAGGTATGCTACCATTGCTATTTGCCCTCCACCCTCTCAATCTAGGATTGTTGTCCTCAGCAGAAACTGCACTACCTATCAGCATGTCACTATGTCCATCAGATTGTTCTTGACTTGCAACTTTGCCATGACTACTTCCCTGTCGCAAATCTTCCTTAGCTCCACGATCCGCTAGACTAGTAGCTTTGTCACCATTAACACCACCACCAGGAGCACAACCTGCACGAAGCTCCTGGCTGCAGCCAAGGCAGAGATCATAGGGACAATTGTTACAGCTTCTGTGGAAGTCAGCAATAGAAGTCCAGCAGTTCTTGCTGTTATAAAGATAGCAATGAATTAGACACTTCAAGCAACAAATAATTTGCACGCAGCAATGTACGTAAACTCAAACCAACCAGCATATCTGTTCATTGCGTCTATTTGTAGCTAGAGGAACCTTCACTTTGCATGCATCAATCCCTGCTATAACAGAAAATTAGGAACAGCACAAACACATGGAATAACAGACAAGAAGCATCCAGGTTCTTAAGCCAGACGTTTATATAATTGAATTGCAATGATCATACCTTGAATTGAGGCCTCAATCTTCTTCTCAAGCATCTGATCTTCATGAAAACTTTTCAGCCAAGGGATCAGAAAATGCACAATGCGCAGGGAGAACTTGACATTATTGTCTCTAGATACGCTCCATTTGTCAACCTGTAGAAAAGGAAATGTGATAAAACCAAATGCATTGGGGCCAGAAAATAGAATGCAAATTAAAACAGTAAAGGCACACCTTATTTATTGCATGTAACCGCAGACAAGCCTTACAGTTGCAAATATTTCGACAAAATAGGCAATGTTCCTCAACATCATGCTCTGATAAATGTGGATACCTGTTTAGGCCATGTCAAAAACACAAGCAGTGGGCAGTTCAATAACAGCCAACGACATAAATGCACTAGCACGGTGACTGAAAGAAAGATAATACAAAGAGACAACACAAGATGCATAAGAACATTTACGGTCAAAAAGATGCATAAGAACAAACATAATGCCAGATCAATAAAAGAATGAATTGCACAAGAGCCAAACCAGCGCTTGATGCACTTCAGACAGTATCTCCTCCTAACAATTTTGCATCCCAGACACCTTATAACTCTTCCTTTGTCATTTCTCTGGCACTGATGACACATGTTCGATCGTGCGGTCACCTGCACCTTCTGCGAATTTCAGGAACAAGCTTAACAGCATGCAAAGCTCTCTTAATAAGCTTATAGAAAATGTAAAGCCTATAGTTCAGAACAAGCTTCCCAAAATGTAAATACTTCTGATACACGGTGCAGGTTAAGAAATTGCATACACCATAAGTAATTTGGTCATATGCTTCATATATCCGTAAAAGACACATAGCTATAAGGTGCGTAAAAGATGCCTCTTTGATGGATTGCAGCCCTCAGTCCAGCTGGTCCTGCAAGAAACTGCAGACCAGGCACAACTTTGGATGCTCACGGAGCTAAGGTGTTAGGCTGCCTACTTGCTTGTTGTGGGTTGATCTTGTGTTAAGGATGGTAGTAATGTGTTTCAAAGGGCATGTATGTGTTAAAAAAACTAACCCCGGCTGTGGATTCAGTTTGTAATAGGACTGCTACTAACTAGTATTAATATGATGACACAGGTTTCCGGCATGTTAGAGAGGGAAAAAATAGTGGGTTAAAAACGTGATGCACATGTTTTGAAGGGTTTAAAATTTAATTTTTTTGAAGGGTGACGTGATGCACATGTGCCCCAGCCCCCAAATGCAAGTAGAATGTACAATAAAATCGAGCCAGGTTTTAAGAGCAAATCAAAGAATGGATAAGCAAATCCAGTGCAATCACATGCTAGAACTTAATTACGTTCAGAAGATTGGTCCGCCACTATGGATAACGAATGCTTGGTTTAAGGAATGGGGTGATTCACCATCTTCTCACTCACTCCTCACTTTGGTCTGTGAAATAGAATGAGTTGAGCCATTGCCACTATGGATGTAACATAGATTGGTTCCTCGAACCAAAGTACCAAACGAGAGGTGGGTGGAGAATATCGATTTCAACTCTGTCGTTTGTATCTGCAAAAATGGTATTAGGCTGTACACTCAAAGAACACGCCAAATAGTAATGGCATCGAATAATTACCCGGGTGGCAGATTCGGCGAACGGAGACTTTCGCTTGGACATCCCGCCGGCGAGCTTGATTCAATGCCTGCACCTGCGGCGGCGAGGACGCGAGGGAACCCGGCCGGCCGGAAGGAACGGTCGCCTCGTCGTGGGCCGCTGGCCGCCGTGAAGAGGAAGGGACGGGTAATTACTAGTGCTCCCATGGGACCCACGTCTCATAGACCAACAAGGGCTTCTGGACAGCGCTGGGATTCTGAGGTGTGGGTTAGGCGGGGCCCGATGTCAGGGATGTGGCACGCGCATGGCAACCTGGGTTTTTGTTTTTGGTTTCGCGGGTGATGCCGCGGCCCCATGGTGCACTGTTTTTAATGCCAATGGTAATAAGATGTCGACTAATTTTAATATGGTCCGTTTCAAGACTAGGTAATCGGTAGGATGAGTTTTATGGGGATGAAACTTTTCTCCGATATGATGCGGGGCTCTCACAGGCCAACCGGCTAGAGCTGCCCTTCCAATTTTGTTTTTTTCTCGATATGATAAAACTCCCTCATTTAATAATCATGTCACGTCAGTATAACAACATATTTAATGTGTATGACACCCTCATAAAACTTGTATTGAGACTAGCTTAAATTTTATTTGGCTGGCAATTAAATGGTTTTCACGGTGACTTATAAATTCATACATGTTTGGTTGTAGTTGATTTATCTATGCATAAAAAAAAGAAAGAAAAAGGAGGTGAATTCTAACTTTTAAGTAGGGGTATATTAACTTATAGCTTGTAAGTCTCATGGCTTCATAAGTTACTGTTGTTTGACAAAATAAATTATTTATTTATTTATTTAACTTGTACAAATAGATGACTTATTTAGAAGCAAACATGTCCTTAGTTTTTTTTATGAGAATATGCACGACACAGTATAGTGTTCCCACGAGCTAGCAAAACCCATCCGAACAAGCCCACATCTCAGTACCCAACCCAAATAACCCGTTTCACCCCAACCTACCAGGCCAGAGTCTTTGTGCGCTCGCAGCCCAGCCCACTAACGACGCCGCCTAGTTTCCCCACGCGTGGCTGCGCCGTCACGGTGGCAGGAAGGGAAGTCCACACAGTGACTCGCTCTCGCTCCTCTCCCCGGCCGCGTCCTCAAGCACGGCGGCCGGCTTCTCCTTCACACCACCGCAGGGGTCCGGCTTCCTCCTCCACGCGACCGGCCTCGACCTCGAGCGAGCCAAGGGGGTTCAGCTACCATGGCACGGCCGTTCTCGTCGCTGGCGCACTCCTCGTATCGCCGCAGGATCGTCGAGTGCAGAGCGGCGGCTTGCTCCTCGCGGCTCCCTTCCCGCGCTAGGCCGCCCGCCGGCCCCCGTATCGCTGCCAGCAGCTCCAACACCACCTCAGGTAAAATTCTCCGTGGAAACGCAAACCGCCTGAGCCCAACCAGTGTCAGCAAATAGGAATCAGTCAGCATTCTTGTGTGCACGTTATTTCTGTGTTCAGTAATTCGCTAATTCTAAGAATTAGGGGAAAGATATTGGGTATTAGCACTTTAGCTGATTTTTCTAGTGCAAAATGCAAACCCCAGCCCCAGACCTACATATAAGTCAGAATTATCCTGACTTCATGCTTTCTGCAGTTACTAGAAGCGATCAATACATAGTGCAAATCTGAAGATTTCAGAATGCTGCAGCTTAATTGTGCATTCCACACATGTTTTAAATCGTGATTCTCGCTTCATCTATTTGTAGCATCTGTTGTGAACCGATTCCTTAATGTGTTTGATAATAATGACTGTAATAAAATAATGAACCGGTTGTTCTCTCTTCTCTGTTTGTCTATCAGTTCAATTGAAGATTATCTCCACAGAGAAATGTACATACAATGCATATGATAGTGTGTGCTACCCCACTACCAGATGCCAATCCTAGAGACTGATGTATCATTTCCATAAAAGTTAGAAGTAAAACTCCAAGTCCCAGCAGATTTCCTGTGTGCTATTCTTCTTTCTGGGTGGTGTGAGTTCACTGTTTCATTGATTTGGGTCTTTCTTTCTTTCAGCGCATGGAATTGATGGTAGCATCATTACCATTCAGACTATGACGCGGTGGGAGACCCTGAATCACATGGCCTACAAATTTGGGAGCCTTGGCAAGTCTGATGGAAAGCTGGCCTTGAAGATACTGACTTCTATTGTGGAGCGATCAGGTTTAGACCGAATCACCTACATTTACTGTATGGCTGTTCCAATTCTCATCCAGGCTCAAATGCATTCGCAAGCAATGTCAGTGTTGAGGCATCTTGCTGTGACGGGCTTCTCCTGCACTGCTATTTTTACCTCCCTCTTGCGGACCATTTCACGTTTTGATTCCACCAATCGTGTTGTTTTTGAACTCCTTGTCCAAGCATATGCCAAGGAAAGAAAAGTGCTAGGCAGCTGTGGCAGTTTTCTTTATGGATGACTGTGGATTTAAGGCTTCACCTGTTTCTTGCAACACCATCCTTAATGCTCTCGTGGAGGAAGGGGAATCAAATCATGTTTGGTTGTTCTTGAGAGAGAGTTTGGTCCGTAGGTTTCCTCTGGATGTTACCACTTGCAATATTCTTCTGAATTCCCTGTGCAACAATGGTGAATTTAGAAAGGCTGAAGATATGCTTCAGAAGATGAAGAACTGTCGCCTATCTAATTCTGTCACTTATAATACAATACTACATTGGTATGTTAAGAAGGGGAGATTTAAGTCTGCCCTGTGTGTTCTAGATGATATGGAGAAGGACAGTATAGAGGCAGATGTATATACTTATAACATCATGATAGATAAGTTATGTAAAATAAAGAGGAGTGCACGTGCTTTCCTTTTGCTCAAAAGAATGAGGAAAGATAACTTAACACCTGATGAATGCACCTACAATACTTTGATCAATGGTTTTTTTGGTGAAGGGAAGATAAACCATGCTCGCTATGTCTTTAATCATATGCTGAGACATGTGGTTCCAAGTGTAACTACTTACACTACAATGATTGATGGGTACTGCCAAAACAGGAGAATTGATAAGGCCCTAAGTGTTCTGTCAGAAATGCAAATTACCGGTGTCATGCCAAGTGAACTAACTTATAGTGCTTTGTTGAATGGTTACTGCAAAGTTTCCATGCTGGGACCTGCTCTAGATCTTGTGGAAGATCTGAAATCAAGAGGTATAACCATCAATAAGACGATGTGTACTATTCTCATTGATGGTTTCTGTCAAGTAGGTGAGATTTCCAAGGCTAAACAAATTTTAAAGAGTATGCTTGAGGTTGGAATTGATCCAGATGTTGTCACTTATTCAGCATTGATCAATGGCATGTGCAGGACGCCTAAGATACATGAAACAAAAGAAATTTTGTCAAGGATGCAGAAAACTGGAATTTTACCAAATGATGTGGTATATACAACTCTGATTTGTTACTATTGTAAGGCAGGGTATGCCAAGGAAGCACTAAAGCATTTTGTGGACATTTATCGAAGGGGGCTAGTTGCCAATCCAGTTATCCATAATGCATTATTACGTGCTTTCTATAGAGAGGGAATGATTACAGAGGCTGAACACTTTAGACGATACATGTCTAGGATGAAGATATCATTTGATTCTGTCTCCTTTAACTGCATAATAGATAGTTATTGCCACAGAGGTAACATAGTCGAGGCATTTTCAGTTTATGATGATATGGTTAGATATGGCCATTCTCCAAATGTTTGCACATATCAGAATTTGCTTAGAGGATTATGTCAAGGGAGGCCACTTGGCACAAGCAAAGCAGTTTATGTTATGTCTTCTTGATATACCTTCTGCTATTGATGAGAAAACTTTCAATGAACTACTTCTTGGGATTTGCAAATATGGAACCCTAGATGAAGCTTTTGGATCTATGTGAGAAAATGGTCAAAAACAACTGTTTACCTGATATCCATACCTACACCATTCTTCTCAGTGGTTTTGCAGGAGAGGTAAGATTTTGCCTGCGTTAATCATCTTGCAGATGATGTTGGAAAAAGGAGTAGTCCCTGATACTGTTGCATATACCTGCTTGCTGAATGGATTGATCAATGAAGGCCAAGTGAAGGCTGCTTCTTATGTTTTCCAGGAGATCATATGCAAGGAAGGCCTGTATGCAGATTGTATTGCCTATAATTCATTGATGAATGGGTACCTCAAGGGTGGAAACATAAATACTATAAAAAAGATGATGTCTCATATGTATCAGAATGAGGTTTATCCAAACTCTGCTAGCTATAACATACTTATGCATGGGTATGTCAAGAGAGGACAATTTTCAAAGTCCTTATATCTGTACAAATATATGCTGAGGAATGGAATCAAGCCCAACAATGTTACATATCGCTTGCTCATTCTTGGGCTTTCTGAGTGTGGGCTGATTGACATTGCAGTGAAGTTCTTGGAGAAGATGGTCGTAGAAGGCATTTTCCCTGATAGGTTAGTTTTCGATATACTGATTACAGCATTCAGTGAGAAATCCAAGATGCATAATGCACTACAACTTTTCAATTGTATGAAGTGGTTATGTATGTCACCCAGCAGTAAAACTTATAGTGCCATGATAAATGGATTGATCAGAAAAAATTACTTGGACCAGAGTCACGAAGTTTTACGTGAGATGTTACAAGTAGGGATTCAACCAAACCATACACACTATATTGCATTGGTCAATGCAAAATGTCGGGTTGGTGAGATTGATAGAGCATTCAGGCTAAAAGAAGAAATGAAAGCTCTTGGCATTGTGCCTGCTGAAGTTGCTGAGAGCTCAATTATTAGAGGACTTTGTAGATGTGGAAAACTTGAGGAGGCAGTCATAGTTTTCAGTAGTATGATGCGTTCAGGAATGGTGCCAACTGTTGCTACTTTCACTACTCTAATGCACAGTCTTTGCAAAGAGAATCCGAGATTGCTGATGCTTTGCACTTAAAGAGGTTGATGGAGCTGTGTAGATTGAAGGTTGATGTTGTCAGTTATAATGTTCTAATTACTGGTTTATGCAAAGACAAGTGTATCTCTGATGCACTAGATCTTTATGGAGAGATGAAATCTAAGGGTCTTTGGCCGAATGTTACTACCTATATCACACTCACTGGAGCTATGTATTCGACAGGGAGAATGCAGAATGGAGAGGAACTATTGAAGGATATAGAAGAAAGGGGTCTTATTCCGGCGTATAAGCAGTTTGAAAATCTTGAAAGACGGATGGAGTATGCAATTAGAAGGTTAAACATGATTAGAAACTGCAGAAAGGAAGTGCCTTTTAGAGGGCTTGAGCTACTACCTGTAGATCCTGAACCCATGCATAATGTTGCTAGCGGTTGTAATACCACTGAAACTCAGCAACATAAAGGAATTTGAGCATTTGACCAATATGGTTGGTACAAAACTATTGGTATCTTTTTCTGTGTAGTGCTTGTGGTACCTTACATTGTTGTGTTCATGAGGGATCTGTGGATCCATCTCTAGGTATGTTGAATATGTGATTTTTCCTTAAACAGCTAATTCAGGTTAGGTGTTGTGTTAATTTTATTATAGTGTATTGTTTTTTGTGATAATACTTGTCTTCAGTTCATCATCTGTTTGGTACTTTGGTGTTTGCAGAAATACTAAATTACCCAGGGAGGAAGAGGAACATTACATATATTTGGATCCTGGGCAGGCAAATGGGATTATTAGTGCTGACGCGTGATGTTAAGTATGATATGCATAAGTTATAGCAGGCATTCGTAGGTAAGAAGTCTTACTATGCCAATTGTTGTATTTACAATTATGTGCTTGTTGACCCCTTCTTTTAGTTTGTATTGCTAAGAATTATAATTGGAATCTCAGTGGATCTTCTTTTATCTGCAATGGTTGGCTAGAGTGAGCAGTGAGGAATATTAATGGCCATATCTCCCTAAAACCCGACTGCTATAGCTGCAGTCCTGCAAGAGTTGGGTGTTACCAGGTATTTCTTTTATAGCGTATATATAGAAACAATTTTTATGTGGGTCGAGCTTGAAGCAATTTCTGTGTTTGTATCCTTATTTGCCTGTATTTTACCATTCAGTTCATAAGAACAAACATAACCATACAATCCAAACAACATTAAATCAACAAGTAAGCCACTTGGGAAACCGCATTCAAATTCTCCTAATGTTTTTGATATGCTGTACAGATTAATTGCTCACTTGCTTCATGATTCTTTTATGGGCATTCCTCACACCGTTCACTTATTTGTTGCACCCACGCTTGACATGAGAGGAAAATGGTGGCAGAGGAGGTGCCAAGAGAGAGAGAGAGAGCAACGGATAATCTGAGCACAATGTTCCTATGTCTACTCCATTGATGTTGACATATGGGACAGAGGAGGTCAGGAGGTGAATGCTGCATGTGTTCTGATGATAATTTGAGGACATTCTGGCATGGACTCAGGCATTCATTCTGATGATGAGCATTGCCATGAGTATTATAAGATACTAGACTAGATGGCAACTTGGCCCATTGTGTGCAGAAGAGTGAGATGGAGCTGGATTACTCTGGTCACCTCCATTCAAACTGGGGATGCTGAGTTGATGATACCAGAAAGCCGCAACTCTGATGCGAAGCTGACAGTCTTTCACAAGTGTTGAAGGTGACAGCAACGCATGATTGCAAGCTCTGTGGCTAGGTCTCAACATCCAGCAAAAGATTGGCATGCCACAAGGAAATTTCGCAACTGTTCATGAAAAGGTTGCAGCATCACCCAACTCTGCAGCGTCTCAAACAGGAAAGCGGCTGCTTGATTCGTGGCCAAGTGAGTAGCCAGTTGCTCTGTCTCACTTTTCAGATCTCGAGGCACCTGGAAAGTGCCAATTCTTCATGTGGCTGGCTGCACACAATAGGTGCTGGACGGCTGACAGGCTTGCGAAGAAGGGCCTGCCACATCCTGATCATTGTCGCCTGTGTGACCAAGAGGAGGAGACGATTAACCACCTGCTGGTTTTTTTTGTGTTTTCGCGCGCCAAATCTGGTTCAATGTCCTTCAACGACTTGGCTTTGCAAAGTTTAGCCCCACAGTTGGAGGACCATTCTTTTTTTGATGACTGGTGGGATCGGGTGGCCACAAGGGTGGCTGAGCATGCAAAGAAGGGCCTGAATTCTGTTATTATCTTGGTGGCTTGGAACCTCTGGAACCATAGAAACCGCTGTGTTTTTGATGGACGCCGACCTGATCTGAATGGGCTTCTCTCCTCCATTAGGGATGACATGTTTCTATGGGAGTTGGCTGGGGCTAGAGGAATTTCTCATCTCCTCGCCCTACAGCCCGCTAGTTAGGCTGTTAAGTCTCCCTGGTCCTGGATAGTATTCTTTGGATTTCATGTGATTTAGTGTGTGCGTTTGTGTGGTTGGGGGGACCCTTAATCCCCTCTTTTGTATTTGTTTGGGTATTTCACCCGTTTTTTCTCCTTCTTAATATATTGATACGCAGTCCTCCTGCGTGTTCGAGAAAAAAACTTTTCAGGTCTCGACAGGAACTAACAGCAGCAGGAGTCCAAAGTCTGAACTTACCCCATGGTGGACCAAAAGAGGCTATCGTTGTGATCGAATGCTTCCATGCAAGGTGTTGTCTGAGTTTGCCACAGTTTCTATCAGTCTGTTGGGGAAAAAAATCTATAGCTTAGCTACTAATGTGAAGGATATGGTGGCATGAATGCCCTTTGGTAGATTACTATAGCTTAGCTACTAACGTAGTAGTACTCTGACATTAGAAATGGTCAGTGTTCTTACATGTAGCACTGCAGTTCTGTTCCACAACACTGAACTGTGTTCAGTTCCAGCGATTTGGGGTCATGGTCTCATTTTCTGTTGTACGTACCCTGGTACATTCTGGGACATATGTTCTGATGATAATTTGAGGACATTCTGGCTTGGACTCAGGCATTCATTCTGATGATGAGCATTGCCATGAGTATTATAAGATAGTACTAGACTAGATGGCAACTTGGCCCATTGTGTGCAGAAGAGTGAGATGGAGCTGGATTACTCTGGTCACCTCCATTCAAACTGGGGATGCTGAGTTGATGATACCAGAAAGCCGCAACTCTGCTGCGAAGCTGACAGTCTTTCACAAGTGTTGAAGGTGACAGCAACCCATGATTGCAAGCTCTGTGGCTAGGTCTTAACATCCAGCAAAAGATCGGCATGCCACAAGGAAATTTCGCAACTGTTCATGAAAAGGTTGCAGCATCACCCAACTCTGCAGCGTCTCAAACAGGAAAGCGGCTGCTTGATTCGTGGCCAAGTGGGTAGTGGGTAGCCAGTTGCTCTGTCTCACTTTTCAGGTCTCGACAGGAACTAACAGCAGCAGGAGTCCAAAGTCTGAACTTACCCCATGGTGGGCCAAAAGAGGCTATCGGTGTGATCGAATGCTTCCATACATACAGGGTGTCTGAGTTTGTCACAGTTTCTATCAGTCTGTTGGGGAAAAAAAATCTATAGCTTAGCTACTAATGTGAAGGATATGGTGGCATGAATGCCCTTTGGTAGATTAGTATGGCTTAGCTACTAACGTAGTAGTACTCTGGCATTAGAAATGGTCAGTGTTCTTACATGTAGCACTGCAGTTCTGTTCCGCAATACTTAACTGTGTAACTGTGTTCCAGCGATTTGGGGGTCATTGTCTCATTTTTTGTTGTACGTACCCTGGTAGGAGTACATAGCATTAGCAGGCTTGTTTCAGGCTGTTGCAAACTTGCAAAGCATTTTGGAAATTCGAAACGGAAGCGAAACTAGCGACAGTCGGTTCCGAGTTGGAGCCCGCTTCAGATCAAGTCCCGCCGGCCGGATGCACACGTGCTCTGCCGCCATATAAGGCGACGACCACGCGCACGGTCACCGTCCCATCGCGCGCACCTCGGCGGCCGCATTCCCATCGCACACGGTGCCCAAGGCGGAGACGACGATGCTTCCCGACGACATGCTCGCTGACTGTACTCGGCCGTCTCCCGCCGCGCAGCCTGGCCACGTCCCGCTGCGTCTGCACGGCGTGGCGCGCGGTCATCGACGGCCGTGGCCTGCTGCGCGCGGACCTCCTGCCTCTCTCGCTCGCAGGCCTCTTCGTCAACTACCAGTCGGATCTGTCGTGGAGCTGCGTGGAGCTCTTCTCCCGGCCTTCACCGGAGAATCTCGTCAGCAGCAGCAGCTTCAATACCCACCCCACGTTCTCGTCGACGATCACTGCAACGGCCTCCTCCTCCTCCGCCTCGACTATAGAGTCGGCGTCCTCAACCCGGCCACGGGTGGCGGATGGCGCTGCCGGACTGCCCGCAGCCTGCCCACGCGGGGACGGAGTATTTCAGGCAGGACATGTACCTTGTCTTCGATCCCACCGTGTCATCGTCGGACTTTGAGGTGTTCCTGGTCCCCGCGTCCCTTTTCAATTTAGCGGTTATGGGGCTCGGCAGATAGACACAGCTCTGCTGGGATCACGGTGGCCATTGTCGCCGTGCATCTTGAATGTCTTCTCGTCGGCCACGGGGCGATGGGAAGAGAGGTCGTTTCACCGTGATGGCGGCGATCAGGGTGCAGGAACCGTCGCCGACATGCAAATAGATGCCGGAAAGCACCTGTTTATGCGGCGTCGCAAGGCTGTCTGCTTCCGAGGAGCACTATATGTTCACTGCGAATGCGATTTCGTCATGAGGTATGGCATGGCATCCCTTCTTATGTACCGTAGGTATTATTCTTTTTACTACTAGTATACTTATTATTATTATTAACGGTATATGGTTTTGTTTTCAGAATATCATTGTCAACTAATAAGTACAGTATGATCAAGCCACCACCCACAGCAATCTACAAGTTTACAGAGTTTCATCTAGGAAAGTCTGAGAATGGAATCTACTTTGCCTTGCTTGGTGATGGAACCCAACTTTGGGTTTTGGATCCTTGCTGAAACGAATGGCCAGGCAGAGTGGATACTCAGGCATGGTACTGGTGCTGGTCTTTTGCTGCCAAGTCTAGATTGCATTGGAACATTTCATCATGCGCCATGGATCCTAGGTAATGTTACGCAGGCAGCAGTAGAGGCCGACCAGGGTGCGCTAGACTATTCTGATGATGACCAGGAGGCCGACCAGGATGCGCTAGACTATTCTGATGATGACCAGCAGGCAGCAGTTGATGACGACCAGCAGGCAGTAGTTGATGACGACCAGCAGGCAGCAGTTGATGACGACCAACGGTTGGTCAGTGCGCTAGAACACAACGAATATGGTTGGAATTCTGATAACGATGAGGAGACTATTCTCCACAACAAAAATAACGGACAAACTGACTGCAGCTCATATCTCGAGATCCTTGCATTCCACCCTTACAAAGAGATTCTCTTCTTGCACAAATCAACGGGGAGAGGACTGGCGTATCATTTGAATTCATCAAAACTAGAGGACTTAGGTGACTTGTCACCCAACATGTCTTTCATAGAACAAATAGGAACATGTTTTCCATATACGCCTTGTTGGATATGAGAGTCAATAATTTGGACATAACTAGAAGAGTAGAAGAGATAATAGTATGTAGCTTCAAGTTGTCAGTCACTGATGTATTGCTCTTTTCCCTGGTTTATAACACGGCTGGCTATGATTAACTTTACCCTTTTTTAAAAAACACAACTAGTAAGTGGACCAAGCTTATTAATTACATATGCTAGAACATAGTTGTTGTGCTTAGCATTTTTCTTGAATATGCAGGGGAGCTGCGTATCATTATATTAAGAAGAATAGAAGTCAAGTACGACACACACAAAAACACATACACACAACACAACTCACCCTCACACAGATGCACGGACTAGAGAGTTACATTCGTACTTATTTTTTTGGCGTCTTGCAGAGTCCTGAGAGCTACAATCGTCACACCGTGAATAATTTTCAAAAATATCATATTTTGAATAAGATAAACATCGACTCACGCCGACAACATCCGAAGACTCATCGGACTTCATCAAGGACGATGCATGCGAAATATTTTAAAGTCATGAAGAGTGTCGCTATCCCGCAACACTAAAGATCAATATTATAGATTCTTATCCTTGAAGCCATGCATGCATGACACGAAGCCTCGCAAAATATCATATTACTGAATAAGATAAACATCGACTACTTTGTCGACAACATCCGAAGACTCATCGACTTCATTAAGGACGATGCATGCCGAAATATTTTAAAGTCATGAAGAGTGTCGCTATCCCGCAACACTAAAGATCAATATTATAGATGCTTATCCTTCGAAGCCATGCATGCATGACACGAAGCCTCGCCCCGAAGATATCCATGAAGACCGTCACCAATTATTAAAGACAAAGGACAGCAGATAAACACGGAGGACGTCGAAGCCTATCCACGAAGTTTTCGTAAGGTCAAGACATATCCAAAGACCCCTCTCTCGCTATAAAAGGAGAAGGGAGACATTCGCATTCAGCAGGTGCACACACATTCGTACTTATTTGACGGCGTGCGCAGAGTCCCGAGAGCTACAATCGTCACACACACACCTCTCTCGCTATAAAAGGAGAAGGGAGACATTCGCATTCAGCCAGGTGCACACATTCGTACTTATTTGACGGCGTGCGCAGAGTCCTGAGAGCTACAATCGTCACACAGAGAGAGCACAAACCCACCCTTCACACAACATAACCCACACCCTTCGCGCGTCTGACGGAAAGTGGAGCGAGTACCTGACTTGTTGACAATGCCCTCCCTGGCTCCGCCTTCATGTGTGGCCACCATCACGCAAATGCTAGGCACACGTTGCAGGGAGTAAGAGGCGCCTACACGGCCCCAGGGTCCTTAGCCGTTGATAGCTGATCGAAGAGCTCGATGCCACCCACGGTGTGTTTCTGGTCTATAAAGGGGTGTCCCCAGGGTGTGGCGCCTCTATCCCGTCTCCAGCAACCTCTCTTTTTCCTCACAAATCCACTACCACATGGTCGTGGTGACGATGGAATGCGACGCCACCTCTGAGTGAGCCTGCCCCTGTCCGCTAGGCGAGCACTCCCACGATAGTGTAAGGATTCTAGTGAAGAAAAGGTGAAGGCGTGGCATGAAGGGGGTGAGGTTCGGCGTAGAGGTAAATTGTTGTCCTTTCCTCGTGTTGTTGTCACCGTCAACACCTGTCCGTCAACGTATTGTCGCGGTTCTGCACCACGGTCTTCCTCTAGAGAGTGAAGGATCCCAACAATGTGGGTCACTAGGCTACCCTCCATTTATCAGAGGAAGAGCACATTGGCTGCACGGGAGGCGGTCCTAGCTCAGAACTTGAGCACGGTGGGGAGAGAACGGGGGTGAGACAGGGCTCAACCCTTCCGCTCACCCCTCGTTGTTCTTTATCGCGAGAGGCATTCCCGATCAATGGATCGAGAGGGGGCAACCAAGTCCCCATCGCACTCATTCGTGAACCGAGCGATCTCGGTAGTATGGCTAGGGCATCAAGCGTGTTGTACGTGGTTGTTGTCGTTGTATATTGTAACTGGGTCATTCCCATTATTAATGAAATTACTTTCATTTGTAATCTCATTACTCACAAGTCATGCTCGAAGAGGTTGGTCCCTCGTTGGATGGGCTCGATATGACGCTAGCCTCTACGGTCAAGAGCGTGGTGTCCATGCTACTAGCGGGTAAGTCCGTGAGAACACCAAGTTTAGGGTCGTTCCGTGCCTTGTCTCGAGTCCCCTACGACGAAGATTCTCCGCTTTTAACCAAGCCTAGCGGGTAAGTTCGTGAGAACACCAAGTCTAGCGGAAACAATGTTTGGTTGACACCATACCCAACCGTGTTTTTTCACAACAAATCGTACCCGCCAACCAGCTCTCACAACAAATCAGCACAGGCACAGGGTAGCCAGCACGAGCCAGCCGAAGGTACACAGGAGGACTCGACTGTTAACCAAGGTTCCCCTGAACCTGAACCTGAACAGGCGTACTGTGTGTACTCGCGGAAGCGATACCCTTTCCACATCCACCCAAATGTCCGACGCCGCGGCCGCCGTCCCCGGCGATGCCCCCGCCGGCAACACCGTGCTGGACTCGCTCGGCGAGGACATCACCCGCATCGTCTACCCCGTCTCCGCCTGCATGCTCCTGGTCGTCCTCCTGGTCTCCCTCCTCTCCTCGCCCTCCTCCCCGTCTCCCCTCTCCGCCTCCATCGCGGCCGCCACCGGCGGCGGCGTCCCCGAGTACGACATACCCACCGCGCTCATCACCGCCCTCACCTTCGTCGTCGCCGTCACGGCCGCCACCTTCCTGCTCGCGCTCCTCTTCTACCTCCGCTGCACGCCCTGCCTCCGCGCCTACCTCGGCTTCTCCGCGCTCGCCGTCCTCCTCGTCCTCGGCGGCCAGGTCGCGCTCCTCCTCCTCTCCCGCCTCCGCTTCCCGCTCGACGCCGTCTCCTTCGCGCTCCTCCTGCCCAACGCCGCGGGGGCGCTCGCGCTCGCCGCGCTGGCCCCGGCATCCGTCCCCATCGCGCTCCACCAGGCCGCGCTCGTCGCCGTCGCCGTGCTCACAGCATTCTGGTTCACGCTGCTGCCCGAGTGGACCACCTGGGCGCTGCTCGTCGCCATGGCCATCTACGACCTCGCCGCCGTGCTGCTCCCCGGTGGACCTTTGAGGCTGCTGCTTGACCTCGCCATACAGAGGAACGAGGAGATACCTGCCTTGGTCTACGAGGCCAGGCCGGTAGATCCACGTCATGGCAGAAATTGGCGCCTGTGGAGGGAAGGGAGGCAACCTGCTGCGGATTTGGATGACAGTTCCACAGTTGAGGTGATTGGGGAAGTGCTGGGGAGGAGGAATCTTCAGGCCAACTCTGCAAACAGTTCGTCCCAAGTTCATGAAGCTGCCACTCTTGCCGGTGATGTTAATAATTCAAGGCCCAGGGTGACATTGGTGGCCGCTTTGAGCTCCTCGGATTCTACTGCTGCACAAGCTGGGGAGGTTTCAGCATCGCAGGAGCATAGATTGGCTGTTGCTGAAATGAGTGTACCTTTGATCCAGCCACGTCCACAGAGATCTGGGGAAGAGGCGCTGCAAGATGAAGATGGCATTGGGTTGAGCTCATCTGGGGCAATCAAGCTCGGGTTGGGGACTTCATATTCTACAGTTTTTTTTGGTCGGTAGGGCAGCCATGTATGACTACATGACAGTGTATGCCTGCTACCTTGCCATCATTGCGGGGCTTGGCATCACTCTGCTCCTGCTGGCCTTCTTCCATAAAGGCATTGCCTGCCCTACCAGTGTCCATCGCCCTCGGCGTTGTGTTTTATGTGCTCACAAGAACACTGCTCGAGGAATTTGTCGTGCAGTGCTCCACAAATCTGTTGATGTTTTAACATTAACAGAACATTGCTTATTGCTGTACCATTCTATAGTTCATGACTGGCACCTTTTCCAGTTGATTAGCTCTTAGTTTTTAGAAATGTTAATTTGACTCTCGTCCATGCACAGCCTATATGAAGATATTTGGAATTCCTCTCATATTTACCACTACTGTTCTTGTTCTGTATGCCAAGACTTAGGTACATGCCCATCTGTTTATGTTGTAACATCTGAGTTTTTTAAGGGGAGTAACATCTGACATTTTGTAATAAAATAATAGGAACATTTTGTGTGCATTTTATATATTATGGAAATTTTCTTTAACCATCAGTCCATAAATATGCCTTTTCTACAGGGACTATTCATTATTTTTATGTTTGTGAACGAAAAAAAGTTTGCCAGGCTGCACATAAGTAATGAAGATGGATTCGTTTTCAGTCTTCTATAACTTTTCTGAAATTATTTCGCCAGCACAGATGAGAAAAAAAAACATGGCATTTTCTTAAAATTCAGGACCGAGGTACCTTTTCAGCACCATTTGAATGAACTTTTATCTCACTGAAAATAACTACTGTGCTACATTGTTCCACAACATGATCTTGAGAACTGCTTTGGTAGTCCAGTTCAATAGGGGTGCCTCATCACTTTCTGATTCATATATGTATTCTGTTACTAATTATTTCTTCATGGCCTTACATAGCATCCTGCATCCCTTTCTGTATCTGAAAGCAACATAGGAACAAAGCCACGATTGCCATTGGGTCTGGCAGTGGAGGCAACAAAAGATACTGGTATCAGTGCTTGCAGCATGTTAACACAACAGATTTGCTTGAAGAAGGGCGGTTGATGTGGACTAGCCGCCTGCTGTTTCTCCTATTCTTCAAGGAATGGGGATGCATCATTTGTTCTCTATACATTCATATATCTCCCTTTACAGAGTTACATTCAAACCTGAAAGTTTAAACCCTTATAAATCTAGCTATATTTACTCCCCAAATGGTAAGGTTTGGAATGAATCTTGATTTATTATTATTTTCAGAGATAGAACTAACTCATATTCAGATTTACTTCACATGTATAGCACAAGAATGATTTGTTTGCATTTCTTGTGGAGCTATTTTTTGGCGAATTACACAAGTACAGATAATTTCAATTGCATTTTCTTATGTTCATTGTTGACATGTCTTGGTTATAGAAAAGTCAATAGCTGCTAATATGATATTATTATTATTTTCCCAGTCCGAAGGAGAGCTCTCTGTGACCATCATGATCTGCTCAAGGAGCCTTGTTCTGGTTGCACGCTCTGTTCGTGGCCTTGTTGCTTACATCCGCACTTGCTTTTCGCATGATGTCTGAACACCAAGCCATGCACTATCTGCCCTCGACTGAGGTCAATCTTTGGGGAGCAATCGAAATGGCATGGCAGCAAGTGCACATCGAGAGAACTATGTCAGCCTGTATAGTCCATACAATGCTGCAGCCACCTCAGCACAGCACCGAATCCTGATGCAATTGTGGAGTTTTTAGGTGTCAATTTTTCCCACGATGCCCTTGGCGCTATTTGTGTTGGATGTGGAGCTCATCGTGCCGTTGCTGTCTGAATACTGTTCCACTCCCAATGGTTCAGTTGAGATTACAGTTCCTGTACACTCTGCATGGGGTTGCAACTTGCAAGTTCCTGTCGGGCATTCTGAAAAATTTTAGGGAAGATGAAAGCTTTGTCTGCAGGAAGGTTGATGCCATGCTGAAGAAATGCATGCAGCAAACTGGGGTATGTTTTCTGCTTATCACTCCAGTTCTAAACTATTATAATAAACTATTATGATTAGTAACCACAGACTCTTTCTTTACCATGTTCTTATGCATAGGGACCTGAGTACGAGCTTCATGTTATATGTGGCTTGAATCCAAACGTAGGCGCTGATCATGCTTTTGGCCTCCATTATGGCCCTTGCTCCCTTGGCGTCCAAGGAAAACTCAGCTTTCTCACATTAACTTTTTGGCAAGGCCGAGAGATTTTCATTCTCCTGACACAGCTCCTATACTGTTCTTTGCTGAGTGCTCCAACGATGAAGATGCCATCGATGAATTGGCCTGCTGGCCAGTCATAAGACATCCTACCATGGTTTCTTTCCATTTGAATATTCTAAGTTATATATGTGTTCATCAAGACATACTACTAGCCTCTTGCATATTTTCTTTTTGACAATATCTTGTGTGAGACATATATTGGTGCCTAAGGCTTGCTAAAAATGTTTGAAGGATAGAAAAGGGGTAGAGTAAGGCATCTGACTGGATAGAGCTCCTGTCACTTCTCTATGCACATAGCTGTCACAGCGATAATCCACGGAATGGCACCTCACCATAAAAATATTACGTTCATGAACTTCTGAGTTTGGGGAGCAATCCAAATACCAATGGCAGTGCATCATTATCTCAAGTAGATACTTGCTAGTGGTCATCACCCATACGAACTCATCGAAATTGCCATTGTCGTTAATTTTATTGTCCATACAACTTTACGGTTGCCATTTGTGTTTTATACTTTTGAGGGTTAATAACTTCTGAGTATTCTGTTCAACTATTATCCGAGCGTTTCTGCACCTGTGGGCTATGGTGCTGGATAAACGGATTTGGATACAATACAACAGCGGGACAGCCAAGACCCAAGATTATAATTTTAGAGAGGAAATATAAGTACAGTAGTTTCTACTCCCGATTTGCAGAGTTGGAAACAAATTTTGCAGAGTTGGAAACAAATTTTCTAAAGCTAAATCACGATTATAGTATTCTTATTTAAATGCATATTTATTCCATAAATAATATTTAGACAGCTTTCTTGAAAAGGTCACGTGCATATTATTATAGAGAAACATAGATTAGATCATGGGTACAAAACCTGATGAAAGGGACACAGAGAAGCATTGTGGCCACTCACCACGAAAAATCATAATAAATATCATTTGCATTACTGCAAGATACGTACTACATAGTGACCATTCCAACTGAAAGATAAGAATGAGTAATGAGCCAATGGACTGAACAAATTCACGAGCGTCTCAGTTACTATAGAGGCACAGAACCATTGCAAGTTTGCAATAATCCGAAAGGGCCTGCTTGCCCTAAGGGAAAACCAATGAGACACTGGACAAACAAACTTTCTTTAATAATCGTTATCACATATGTGTGTGAGAACAAAAAGCTTGCTGCATGATGGACCTGGCATGGCACATGTTCCATCCTTGTTGCGAACCCAGGATGTGGCAGTTCTTTTAAGACTTAGGGCTTGTTTGGTTCATGGGACTAGAGACTAATAGAGACTAATAGAGACTAAAAATTAGTCCCTAACCCCTCCAAAAGTCTAATGAAATAAGGACTAAATGAGACTAATAATTAGTCTCTAGTCCTCATGTTTGGTAATTTAGGGACTAAATAAGACTAAAAATTAGTCCCTAGTCCCATGAGAACCAAACAGGGCCTTAAACACTTGGGAATTCACACTGCTTGGCATCAAAGTTGGCTGCAGTGTCTTAGTGTCCATTGCATAAGCTCGCAGTCTGGCAAGGCAACTGCAGAAGCACCCAAGGTGAAAGGATGTACATGCCAGAAATTTTCAGACTCAGACACCTTATTACCAAGGCACACGCATGACATTACATTAGTAGTACGGAGAAATAATGAATAGCTTTAAGCCTGAGGAGAATCAAACATCAGCCATTCATCATATCCTGTTAAACACCCAACAATAGGACATAAAACCCTCAACCGTATTACTGTAGAGGAACTTGACACTGGAAGCAATCCAAATAAATGAATGAGCAATAAACTGAACAAATTCAGAACCATTTCGGTTACTACAGAGTTATGAAGACATCAGAATGCTGCGAGTTTACAAAATCCTGAAACAATCCTGCTACGCCCCAGGGTACAACCCAAAGTCCAAAAAATGAGATCATGGCCCTCAATTCGCTGGCACTGAACACAGTTCAGTACTGAGGAACAGAATCACAGTGCTACATGTAAGAACACTGACCATTTCTAATACCAGAGTACTACTACTAAATAAATCTGTCAAGGGCATTCATGGGATCAATTCCTTCCTTCATATCAGTAGCTAAGCAATAGTTTTTTGTCACCAGACTCTTTTGGTCCACCATGGAGTAAGTTCAGACTTTGGACTCCTATGGCTCCTGTCATTGAGACCTGGAAGGTTGAGACAGAGCAACTGGCTATCCACTCCAAGCAGCTGCTTTCCTGTTTCAGGCATTGCAGAGTTGGGTGATGCTGCAACCTTCGCATGATCATGAACTTTGTGGAACTTCTTGTGGCTTGCCAATCCTTTGCTGGATTTGAAGACCTTGCCACAGAGCTTGCAGTCGTGGGTTTCTGTCACCTTCAACACATGTGAAAGACTGATGAACTTGATCTTCACATCAGAGATGTGGCTCTCTGGCATCATCTCAGCATCCCCTGCTTGCCGGTCACCAGAGCAATCCAGCTCCATCTCACTCTTCTGCACATCCATCTCATAATCCTCGCCGCAATGCTCATAAGCTGAGTCCATGCCAGAATGCCCAGAGATCATCATCAGAACACGTGCAGCATTCACCTCCTCCAACCCATACGTCAAGGCCACTGGGGTAGACACAGGGACATTGTGATCACAGTATCCATGGCTCTCTCTTGGCACCTCCTCTGCCACCATCTTCCTCTCGCGTCGAGCGTGTGCTCTCATGTGCATCCCCAGCGCACCGCGGGAAGCAAAGACCTTGAAGCACAATTGGCACATTGCCATTGGGGCCGGTGTCACTGTCAGGTGCTCGTCGTCGCTGGAACTGGAATCACACAGCAACCAGGCACTGTGTCGCCTCTCTCTGAGTCCATACCCACCGGCATCATCTCTGGTGTTGGGAAGGCTAGGCGTGGCTCCAGACAACTTCTTTTGCTTGCGTTTGCCGCTGTGAAGATTCATGTGGCCTCCCAACGAACTGTATGATGGGAAGCTTTTCCCGCACAGCTTGCACCAGTGTTTCCTTCCTCTCGGTGGCATATCCCTGAACTGTACAGAGCAAAGCAAGAATCAAGGAAATGAAGAAAACGATATGGATGAAAAGTGGAAATGCGACCCAGGAACATAAACGCTACACGCACAGGTGTAAATCTTGATTCTTAGAACTACTCCCTGCAATAAAAGTGGCTCCTCCTTTTGTTGCCAAAATTGTTTTTGGGAAACCCTCTACTGACGGCATGAATGAATTGTGAAATGGCTTGAAAAAAATTTCAAAAAAATTACCAAATGAGCTTTGTTCTCCTTGAGAAAAAGAAGACGAGATTCCTTTTTCATACCAAAAAAGAGGATATTCGATGGGATTGGTAAAAGGAGAGAGGCACTAGCTAGTAGCTACGCGACGGAAACCCCAATAACGCAATAACTAGAGCATATCGGACGAACCAAATCAGTCGACCGTCGACAAACCAACCAAATTTACTCTTCATCGGGGAAGAAATGGGTAGGGTTTGGTTTGTTCCACCGCATTCTAGACGCAAGCACGCAAATTTACAACTAATCAGAAAAAAATCAAGAACTCTGAATTTGTGAATTGGTGCGGAGATTCGAAACCAAACCTCGAATCGTCTCCTCTCGGATCTCACGGCGACCAAGAGGAATTGACGCTCCGATTCCTGCGGCGGCCCGGCGGCCTCCTACGGACCGTCGCAGTTGCAGCTCGCCGCGTTGGTGGTGGTGGGGTTTCTTGCTGCAAGCTGCTTTTTGGAAGGGAGGGGAGACGAGACGCCGAGTGGGAGGAACCTGGCCTGGGGTGTTTCTAGCGGGCAGCGGGACTGGGGAAGCCGTTGGTGTTCGATCGGACGGCCGTGAAGGCGCTAGGCTCTAGGCCTAGGGAGATCGTGGGTAGCCGGCTGATACCGCCAAAATTTTCTGACAACGTGGGTGGGGTTGGTTTTTGGATTTTAAGGCCAGTCTCGGTGGTGAGTTTCATAAAGATTGTTTCTAATTTGTTATGTCATGTGAAATGAAATGAAACTTGGATGAAACCCCTACTCACAATGGAGAGTTTCATTCTGCGGTTTCATATGCATTTAATTTCATAACTCAGAGATAGTTGGTATTCGTGCCAAGAGTGTTTCACCAAGATGAAACTTTTCCATTCTCACCTCGAGTTTCATGCAAAAGTGAATTTTTGCCGATGTGGCCCTATTTAATGTGCATGAAATATCTATGAAACCCCCATTGGTGGCCTAAGGAAGACTCACGGATGGTAAAACTGTCTAAAAATTACACCCGAGCAAAACTAGGCCTGTCCGACCGGTCCGCAGGTCCAAACCGAGCCCACTGGGTTTTGGCCCGTCCACGAGTCAAGTAGGAGAGATGACCGGCAGGTAATAATTTGAGAAGACAATTGGCTAGGCTTGATCAGAGATGTGCATTATCTTTGCTAATGAACAACATGCAATATATATATAGCAGAGAATCATATAGATAATTAAAATCAAAATCAGTTAGAAATAAATT
The DNA here is from genome assembly GCA_015847255.1 of Hyparrhenia diplandra. Lineage (NCBI taxonomy): Eukaryota > Viridiplantae > Streptophyta > Magnoliopsida > Poales > Poaceae > Hyparrhenia > Hyparrhenia diplandra. The sequence continues at coordinate 82,920 of JADLZK010001435.1, forward strand.
CACCTTTTTTGCACAATTTGTGTAAGTTACACTTGATTTATAAATTTTATGTTGGAAAGCCAACACTTGAGGGAGCATGTATGATGAGATGTCCTTCGTGATGGCCTGCTCCAAACAGGCACACAATCATCTCTCTGTTTGGCCAGTGGCGTCAAACTCCACTAAACGAGCATCTCTAAAAGATTAGCTAAAAAGAATAGTCAAATTTAATGATTTAGCTACTCTAAAATAGATTTGATAAGAAAATACTAGGGTGCTCCAATAGACTCGTTAAAGGATAGTTAGCGAGGTAGGCTATCCGAAAGTAGAGAGCGAATAAGGCCAGCTAGTCATTTTGGATAATCACATAGAGAGTCGGTTGGCAGCAATTTCTTCTTTGTAATAGCTGAATTTAGCTTTAGAAAGTCATTTGGCTAGTGCTTGGAGATGCTCTAAGAGATATACTTCAATCTAATCTAGTTGTTTTAACTGTGAGATAGCGATTGCGAATTGGCTTGTAGTCCAATGGTAGGACGGTCCAGTGGGACGCTACCCTCCAGGGTTCAAATCCTGGTGCTCACACCTTTTCTTGGGAATTTTCCCAGATTTTTCGGCGTTATGCTTTAAGTGGTAAACGACGTTCCGTCGGCGACGAGGCGCCCTACGGTGACTTCGAGAATCTCCAGGATCTGCGGCTGCCCGGTCCTTCGGAGGTGCTCATAGGGGTAGGGTTTTGCGCGCGTGTGTTCATAGGGGTGAGCATGCGTGTTATGAGTGTCTGCGTTGTAATTGTGTCATCAAAAAAAAAAAAAAACTATGAGATAGCGATCCGGTCTTCAAGTCCTTAAGTCTAACTAATTCATCTATGACCAAATTCCTCAAACTATGTTTTTGATCAAGTCAAGCCATCACCCGTCTTGCTTCTCATGATAGGTTAACCTGCCTCCTCACCTCATTGGTGCTTATCAGTGGGACAGGGCCCGGGCAGAGATCTTGAAGTCCGGTAAAATTTTTCTTGGCTCGAACCAAACCTAAAAATACATTTTTAGCTATTTTGTAGTGTAAAATGCACGGACAACCTGACCAAGCCCGAGCCCGGCCCGAAAAAGGTAGGCCCAACTTGCCCATGGGTAGGATTTTTTTTTTTTTGCCCGAAATAACCGAAGTTTTTTTTTCGGCCTGGGACAAACGACCCGGCCGAAAAATGCTCATGTATACTAGAAATACGACTATTGTTGAGGCTAAATGTGTATTAGTTTATCTATCTATAACTCTTATAAAGATAAACATTACTAGATGATTTCTCTATACCGCAGTGGTGTCCACATTATTGTCCACTAAGTGAACCCACTATATCCTCCACTTGATTCCATTAATGCATAAACCACTTCCATGACGAAACTCTCATGTTCATCCAACTCCTCTATTCCACTTGTATAATGAACCTAGCTAGCATCTAATCAAATTCATTCGTATTTTCTCTTGCACATCCGCAGCGAACGCGTGCGGGAATTCTTCTAATTTAACGTAATTATAACACCTATAAAACTCTCGTAAAACTCCCATTAATATAAACTAGCTTAAATACAACTAGTTCTGACTTTCAAGCGCCACACTAGATGGTTTCTAGCTAGCACCATTTGCTTTTATTTTTTTTCAAAATAAAACCCTGTCCGATTTGATTCGTTAAAAGACCACATGTAAGTTATTCTTCGTTTCTAGCAAAAAAACCGTGGGAAAGAATCACCGCAGCTCCAACCAGGGACTAAGCCAACGGTGGGGCGGGTGGGGCTTAAACCCCCCCATGCGCATGGAGCACCGCCTCAGCCCTCCAAGAAGTTTCAGCCATGGGACCTCCGTAGGGAGGGGCTGAAGCTCAACGGAGGTTGAAGAAGACGCATAAATAAGTATCTTGGGCTGGCGGCTGCAATTTGCTTTAGTAGAAAAGAAGCCCACCAGCATCCCACACTTAGCAGCCCAACTGAAATCGTAGAGGCCCAAGAGGCCCAGTCTACTCTGATCTCTCGTGCGTGAGGCTCAACTTACAGGTACTCTCAACCTTATGTGGTAGCACCAACGATCAGCTCATGGCGATAGGTGCAGTACTGAGCGCGTCGTGGTGACTAGCCGGCGGCAGGTGCAAGTGTGTGTGGCGCGGACAGCCCATCAGCCCCACCTACTATTTTTTCCTAGCTCCGTCCCTTGCTCTAACAAACTGTTTAAAAGGAAACCAAAAAAAATGTTATAAAGAGAGAAGAACCACCGAGCAGGTCACCCCACAAACACATCCAAAGAAAGAAAAAGAAAAACAAGAGAGAAAAAGGGAGGGGGACACAGCATGCTGTTAAACGAATTGAGGAAAGAAGAGAAGGCTGGATCCTGCATAGATGTAAAAGAACTTCATGCTTGAAAGCAGCCTTCCAAGGAGCTTAAGTCAGGTACTTTTCCTTCAAAAATAAAAGGATTTCGCTCCACCCAAATGCAGTTTGCCGAGATCATAAAAATTTCACACTCACTTTGTAATGCTGATAATGACAAACGACAATTAAGCACATAGAGGCATGAAAGAACCATTTTTTTTTTTTTTGATAATAATACATATCTGTATTACTGGACATGGAAAATGTACAAAGACGGGTACAAATACTGGGATATACTAGATGGATACATGGCCAACTATCTCAACCAATTGCACAAAGGCCCTTTACAAAAATAGAAATTACAAAGAAGACCCTAGGCCAAACACCAGAAGGAGTCGAAGCCTCCTATGCCGACCGCCACTGCCATCAATCCACGGATCACTGCCGCCGCCGAAGGAAACATGAAGGCCACCCCGGAACAAGAGAACACCACATCGCACTAAGGGGGTGTTTAGTTGGTGAAATTTATTGGGTTCTACTACTGTAGCACTTTTTGTTTGTATTTGGTAATTATTATCTCACCATGGACTAAGTAGACTCAAAAGATTCGTCTCGCATTTTTCAGCCAAACTGTGCAATTAGTTTTTTGTTTACTTACGTTTAATGCTTCATAAATGCGTTAAAAGATTCAATGTGACGGGCACAAGAGCACTTTTGAGTTGGTGCATGGGAACTAAACATGGCCTAAGGCTTTGACATGAGCGTTGTAAAAGAAAATCTTTGGAAGACCATCGGCCGGAACAAAATACACCCCAAGCTCCTCTCGTTCTCGAACCAAAGCTCCTCTTCGACCACCGCCGAAGGGAATTGGAGCTCGGGCCGCTCACCTCATTTGTCGAAGAACCCACGGCCCCACAACATCCGGAAAGAAGAGAGCTGTCGGATCCGTTGTCTCTCCGAGACAACGGAGCACACACAAGCTCGGTCTCCTAAACGAGATCCGAAAGAAACGGACCTCACTTCGACGCGCTCGTCGCTGGCTCCGGAGAAGAGCACCGCCGAGGCGGGGAAGAACACGTAAGACTTTATTCCATGGCATCGCCGCCCGTCACCGGAAACCGACCTAGATACCTTAGGACCTAATCTACACCACAGGGAAGAGAGCCACCGTTTCCAAACACCTCTGAGGACCAGAAGCCCGCCGGAGGTGGAGGGGAACGTCAACCTTGCCGACGGGAGCACGAATCGCCTCCCTTTTGCTTCTCTCAAATGTGGCACTCGAGACTTCGAAAGAGGAACAAGGCCAACCAACAAATGGTTGGCGCCATGGCAAGCATGGTAACAGTGTAGGGGCTTTGGTGCCTATGAGAAAAATGAAGTCGTCTACCATGTGGGCCCTGGACAGGGTGGCAGTGGAACGCCGGCTACACTACAAGGAAAACCTGCAGGCCAACGAGGACATTGCACACATATCAGAACGCAGCTCTATTCTTCAATGTTTTACACTGAAAAGCATATATAAATGGAGCTACGAACAAAGCAAATCTTATATGTATTATTAGTAAAAAAAAACTCTGAAATATACTGTATATAATTATTAGTACTGCATGCTATATGTAAAAAAAAATCTATTAATTGATCTTACATGCTCTGCAAATAAAAAGACATATCGAACTAACAACTTGTATGAAGCTGCGAAATGAAATTAACAGGGAAACCTAATTAATGATGAATAGCAGCTAGGATCGGATGAGAGAGGAAGCGGAGATCACGCGACGGCTGGCATGTCCTTGAGCCAGTCGTCGAGCGGCTTGCCGATGGCGTAGACGACGAAGCCGATCTCCCGGAGCGTGGCTGGGTCGACGACGTTGCGGCCGTCGAAGATGAATGCCGGCTTGTGCATGGCGTCGAACATGCGCTTGTAGTCGAGCGTCCTGAACTCGTCCCACTCGGTGAGGATGCAGACGGCGTGCGCGTCGCGGGCCGCCTCGTAGGCGTCGGGCGCGACGGCGACCTGCTTGGCCAGGTCGGTGGCGCTGAGCGGCTGCAGGTGGCGCGGGTGGTCCCAGTCGAACTTGTTCATGGCGAGGTCCCGCGACACCTGCTCCCCGGCCACCTGCGGGTCGTAGATGCTGATGACGGCCTTGTCGCCGAGCAGGCCGTTGCAGACGTCGATGGCGGGCGTCTCGCGGGTGTCCCCGGTGTCCTTCTTGAAGGCGAAGCCCAGCACGGCGATCTTCTTGCCGGCGACGGTGTTGAACATGGAGGACACGACGCGGTTGACGAAGCGGCTCTTCTGGTAGTCGTTGATCCGGATCACCTCCCGCCAGTAGGCGGCCACCTCCGGGAGGCCGTAGCACTCGCAGATGTAGACGAGGTTGAGGATGTCCTTCTGGAAGCAGGAGCCGCCGAAGCCGACGCTGGCGGAGAGGAAGCGCGGGCCGATGCGCGCGTCCTTGCCGACGGAGTGCGCCACCTCGGTGACGTCGGCGCCCGTGGCTCGCAGAGCGCGGAGATGGCGTTGACGGAGGAGATGCGCTGCGCCAGGAAGGCGTTGGCGGCGAGCTTGGACAGCTCGGCGGACCACAGGTTGGTGGTGATGATGCGGTCGGCGGGCACCCAGTGCGCGTACACGTCGCGGAGCTTGGCGACGGCGGCGCGGCCCTCGGGGGTCTCGCGGCCGCCGATGAGCACGCGGTCGGGCGCGAACAGGTCCCGCACCGCCGTGCCCTCCGCCAAAAACTCCGGGTTGGACAGGATCTGGTAGCGCACGCCCCGGCTGTTGTGCACCAGGATCTTCTCGATCGCCTCGGCGGTCTTGACGGGCACCGTCGACTTCTCCACCACGATCTTGTCGGAGCGGGACACGTCGGCGATCATGCGCGCCGCGCTCTCCCAGTAGGTCAGGTCCGCGGCCTTGCCGGCGCCCAGGCCGCACGTCTTGGTCGGGGTGTTGACGGAGACGAAGACGATGTCGGCGTCGCCCACGTGGCGGTGCACCTCGGTGCTGAAGAAGAGGTTGCGGCCGCGGCACTGCTTCACCACGTCGTCCAGCCCGGGCTCGTAGATGGGGAGGCGCTCGCTGTTCCACCCGGCGATGCGCGGCTCCGAGATGTCCACCACCACCACCTCGATGGCCGGGCACTTGAGCGCGATCACCGCCATCGTCGGCCCGCCCACGTACCCCGCGCCGATGCAGCAGATCTTCACCATGCTCACTCCCTGCACCTGCTAAACCAGTCTACTGCAGGTACTAGCAGCAATGTGCATGGTAATCTTCGACAGAGATTTAAGAGATGGATCGAGGTGCAAACCTCTGTTGGTGCTACGAGGAAGAAGAGGAAACGGAAGGGAGCATGTGAAATCAGGGGCGTGAAGAAGAAGAGGATGTGCTGACAAGTGAAGGGCTACGAGCGAATGTAGTGTAGTGAGCGCCCACTTTTACCGCTCCAGCTCCTGCTCCGTGGCCAGATTGCTTGCTTCACCACCACCTCTGCTTTTCACCAACAATCAACACCGACAACGAATTGTGAATTATAAATCCTCCGTGTTACTGTTATAAAAAAGCTAAAGAGAGAGATTTAAGAGATGGATCGAGGTGCAGACCTTTGTTTGACTCGCTGGTGCTACGAGGAAGAGGAAACGGAGAGGAGCATGTGAAATGGCGTGAAGAAGAAGAGGCCAAAGGATGTGCTGACAGGTGAAGGGCTACGAGCGAATGTAGTCTAGTGAAGCGCCCACTTTTACCGCTACAGCTCCACCTCCTCTGCTTTTTTTTTTTTTTATCCTGCAAATAGGCTCTACGGCCCTGCATTAGCTGATGAAAGCTCAGCCATATGGCGGTATTAGTTGTGCATGGCTTTGATTTGGTCTCGATCTGGTGCAGGTCACCTCAGTTTGTTTTCCTTGCATCTCCTGTTACTGATTTGGAGAAGTCCTTGGGTCCATGTCCATCACCAACTCCGTCGATGAACTAACAATCCGTTTCAAAAACTTCTCTTGTTTTCGTATCTGTCTCCAACTGTGTCTGAAATATCCTGGTTTTCCCATAGTTCGATTCCTATACATATTATATTAGAACTGATACGATCGTTATATATAATAAATATCCTGAGCACAAGATATTCATAGATAAAGTGTACCCTCGGTGCCTTTGCTAATCCTTTAATGAATCCTTAATATAAATAAATTCCTATATACTATTATAAATTAAGGAATTAACCGCTCCGCGGTGCCGCACACCGCCCGCCGGCAATCCACGAAATTCCCCATCATGGGCGTCAAGCGTCGCCTGAGCGGGCGTGCCCATGCCGATCGTCCTCCCTACAGATGCAACGGCACCAAGCGCATCTGCCAGAACAAATCGGCACTGCTGGAGACCATCAACGGCTACTACGCCGCTGCGCTGGACCGTCTGCCGGTGGACGAGATGCCAGGGTTGATCCCGATCCTCCTCAAGGCCGGCCTCTGCGTCGGCTTCGCCGATCCCATCTCCAACATCATCGTCAACACCGTCTCCTCGTACAACCGCTGCGTCCTGGATCGCCGCAAGCCCCAAGTGTCCGATGACGGCGACAAGGAGAAGACGGCGAGGAGGCGGCGACGGAAGGCGCTCTCCCGAGCCGTCGGCGTCAAGGGCACCAAAAAGGTCAACTACTGGCCGCCGTCTCGCTTCGCCCTCCGCGACATGTCCGTCGCCGAGCGCTCGCTCGTGGCGCTCATCACGTTCCTCACCTACTACTTCCGCGCCCTCCCCGGCTGGGAAGCGCTCCAGTACCTCCGCCTCGCCAATGCCGACCTTCTCCGTGCTGTGCGACTCGTGGAGGACGACCTGAACTCGACAGGGGATTCAGCTTCGGCTCCCGGACCACCAAGACTGCACTCAAGTGCGCCGCCTTGGCGGCCTGCCATCCCAAGCCAAGAGCCCTCGTCAACAGGTCCTACTCGCTCGCCTCTCGCATGGACCAATTGCGCCAGCTCCTGACAACCCAAGGCGGCGGCGGCTGCCTGTCTTGCGCAGCCATCGAGAGTATCAATGGCTTGCTCATCAAGCCCCATCGGAAGCTCCGAAGCCTTGTCGGAGTTACTGCACCACGGCAGTTCCTTCTGGAGGAGAACAATCAGCAGCAGCAGCCACCGTTTGTTGACACACAATCTCTGCAGAGCACCCTTCTTCACAAGATCTATGGATTCTACCTCAAGGCGCTTGCGGTTCTGCCGACGGATGGCCTGCGCATGTGTTCTACCACCGAGGTCTCCTTAAGGCTGGCCACTGCTACGGGCCATTGACGGATCCCTCTCCAACATTGTGCTCAACACTCTCTGGTACAAGGCAATGTTCCCTCCAGAAGGAGAGCTCTGTGTAACTGTAACCACCATGATCTGCTCAAGGAGCCTTGTTCTGGCCGCATGCCGCTCCCTTCGTGGCCTTGTTGCTTACATCCGCACTTGCTTTCGCTTCATGTCTGAACACCAAGCCATGCGCTATCTGCTCTCCACCGAGCTCAATCTTTGGGGAGCCATCGAAATGGCAAGGCAGCATGGACACATTGAGAGAATCATGCCGAGCCGGTATCGCGCATACAAGGCTGCAGCCACTGCAGCGCACCACCCGGATCCTGATGCAGTTGTAAATTTCTTCGTGTCAACCTTCCCAATGATTCCCTTACCGGTTGATGAGAGCAAGCCATTTGTGCTGGATGTGGAGCTCATCATGCAGCTGCTGTCTAAACACTGTTCCCTCCCAGTGCTTCAGTCGTTGAGACTACAGTTCCTGTACTCTCTGAAGGGGGATCCAAGTTCCTGTCGTCCATTCTGAAAGATTTTAAGCAAGAGGAAAGTTTTGTTTACAGGAAGGTTAATGCCATGCTTAAGAAGTACACGCAGCAAAATGGGGTACGTTCTTCTGTGCTTACTCCAGTTTGTAAGTATCAAAATAATAAACTATTATGAATATTTAACACTGACTCTTTCTTTACCAATGTTTTATGCATAGGGACCTGAGTATGAGCTTCATGTTATATGTGGCTTCAATTCAAATGTAGGTGATGGTCGTCTTTTCGGTCTCCATTATGGCCCCTCGCTTTCTTGGCGTCCAAGCAAAACTCAGTTTTGTCACATAAACTTTTGGCAAGGCCAAGAATTTTGAATTCTCCTGACAGAGATCCTAGACTCTTCTTTGCTGAGTGCTCCAATGATGAAGATGCCATTGATGAATTGTCCTGTTGGCCAGTCACAGAATATATCTTTAAGAAGGCCCCTGGTATGTTTTCTTTCCATACAAACTCATCCAAACTGCCACCATCCTTAATTTGATTGTCACATGAAGCATGTCGCATATACGTATCTGAAAAAACAGCAACAGCATATATAAATACATATCTGAAACAGCAACAGCATATATGAATACATATCTGAAAACAGCAACAGCATATAAATATATTGGCCTTTTAGAGCTTCGTCTATGCAGGAAACATTCAGAACGTGCTCAGAATTAGTAGAGGCTTGAACAGATTTTGTTAAATGCCGGTTACCAGTTTTCTTTGTGTACATGTGATTGTCTGCAGTTTTGCTATATATACTGCAGCTATAGTGGTTTACATTTTTTTTTGTCTTATAAACGAAGTGCAAGCTATGAAGTGGTAATCACCTTCTCTTTTCACAGATTATTGAACTGATAACTGTTTTTTTTTTTTGGGCAAAAGGTCGGTGTTATTACTGTGAAATGGAAGGGGCAATGATTATCCATCCAGATCTAGAGAAGTACATTGGGCGTGACGCTGCCTTTGAGAGCATGGCTTGCCATAGTAACATGAATATAGGTTCTATCTGTGACAACGAGTTGATTCTTGATTCTGTTGACACATGCGAGGAGGATTGCATCTATTTCGATGCCAGTAGGGATGTCAAGTGTGCAAAGTTCTTGAATGCGCGTGGCAGATTGACGCAGCGTCCCAGATTAGTTTAGTAATAATTCTCAGCTTCATGGGCCTCTGAATTTCTTCATCAGTGGGGTTTGTCATCGCGTTCTTGAATGCCCCGGTGCTGTGTGTATTTTGTACTTTTGTGGGTTAATATCTTTTGAGTATTTCTATTTAATTATTATTCGAGGCACCTGTGGGCTATGGCGTTGGATGCAACTGCCAAGATCATGATTTTAGCAGGAAAAAAAAATCATGACTAGTTTCATATTTTTCTGAGTTGCAAGACATTTTCTATGAATTTCTTAGGCAAAAACAGAATTTAAGTGTTTTCTAAAAGCATCTTTATTCTAGAACAAGTTTAGATGGCTTGTGGAAAATATTTTTGTACTAGTTTTATGCCCGTGTATTGTAACGGGAGATAAGATTGTTTATTACAACAAGTAAGAATGTTCATTTAGCATAGACGGAGAGCCGGTGACATTGATAGAAAAATGTTTGAGGCTCAAAATGTTCACCAACAGTTCTAGCATCGTCAGTATATTCTGGTCCTTTTTTTTTATGAACTCCATCTGTTTCAGGCAAGCAGATCGCATTTTAGGATAGAGATACCCAACATTAAAAACTTACATTGATATATCATATAAAATTGGAGGTTCCACAAAATTATGAAGCATTCAAAGTTGGCAACAAATAGTGTGGTTACCCCCAAAATAAAGCACAGGTACATATAAGACATTCCACTACCAACGCATACATATATAATAACCACAACAGCTCATAGGTCATCGCTACCGTAACCATTGTTGCCTCTGAATGTCACGGATGCTCACGCCGACCACCTCTTTTGCCACGAGGGAACACAAGCTTGTCATCCGCTGAATCCGATCCATTGTTATTATTATTAGCTATTCCTTTTTTTTAATTACACAAGTACAACGCAGATGCTCAACACGCACGCACACTCACCCCTATGAACACACATACACAAACCCTACCCCAAATTGGCGGAGGCAGCAATCCGGGCGAGCCCCGGCGGCCGCCATACCTAAAAAATAGTTTAAAAACTGAATATACATGCTATATTTGGAATACATGCACATTTGTACATGGTGATACACTCATACACGTGTTCCTCGTTCTCTTATGGGCCTCTCATGGTGTTGAATATGAGAAAGCACCGGAGGGGAAGGAAAAACTAGCCTTGGCCCGTGGGCGTCTATTCTTTTTCAGCTCTTAGAATATGATGATCTGATGGATCAACGTCGTGGTTCTTGGACCGTAGATGATGGACGGTGGTGCTGATGTGAGAAGCCGAGAACTCAACACAAGCGGCCGTTGGCGGTGTTGCGAGTTCGACACAGCCAGTCCGCCACGTCGGTGGAAGTGGCTACGACTCCGTGCCTCCCTTCGCTTGTGCCGGCGATCCGCGAATCGCGCCGACAACGTTGTCTTTTTTTTTGTCTCGTGAGATATTTTATTACGTGCCAATACTTTAGTTTTGGTTTTATTTTATATTTGCGATCACATAATAAACTAGTAATATAATATTTAGCTAATATTCTAGTACGTCCTTACATAATTGATAGTTATATTGTCTAATACTATGTTCGACCTTTATAAATCCGCCACACCTATAAAATATTTCTGCCTCCGCCACTGCCTACCCCTATGAGCACCTTTGAAGGACTGAGCCGGCAATCTTGAAGTTCACGAAGTCACCACAGGCGCCTCGCTATCGACGGGGACGTCGCCTACCACTTAATGCGTAGCACCAGAAATCCTGAAATAAATCCAGGATAATGTGTCGCAGCCATGATTTGAACCCTGGGCTTAATGCGTAGCGCCGGAAATCCTGAAATAAATCCAGGATAATGTGTCGCACCCATAATTTGAACCCTGGGTGGGAGCCCCCAACCAATGGCCTTTGCCAAGCCCTGAGCCTTTGTTTGGGTATCCTATGATCAGATTAACCAATGTCCTTTATTCACCTATACATAAGGTATTAATATGATAAATTGTGTAGTAGATTTTTTTCTCAAGCGCATATCGTGCATGTATGCCTTAGTAGGGACCGCCTTAGTATTGCATAACTAAAGTAGAAAAAATCAAGGCGGTAACAACTCTCGAGTGGAGAGGCTATCTGTCATAATGGCATGAACTCCAGATCTTTCATGGCCTTGAATTGACGATGCCATCCTGCCACTCAACTCTGGGAAGTATGGAGTGCCACCGAAACGCTAAGACTAGGAGAAGCAAACACCTGGCCAAGGGGTGCTGCCCATCTAAGACGGGACGGGAATCCTCTATCCGTCTCTGCCCACCCTAATCTCCTCACAAACCTAGCAGTAATGACACCGCCTAACTAATTAAAAGGGGCAATCCGCACCCCGCCTGCCGGAGACGTGTGGTGAGCACCAATTTCCAAGACTTTGTGGACATCTTCGGGGAAACTCAGGTTACATGTGCCCTAGGGCACTTCCATTCCGGGGCTTCATTCCACAAAGGCGCTCCACCCTGGATCCTCAGGAAAATCACCATGTACCTACCACATGTACTGTACAACATGGGGATGCCTAGAAGAATCACCCCGGCAAGACTCCTCGTCGTAGATCCTGCCTGGTCGACACAACGCTCATCACCACACACCCAAGGCACACGTGGAATCTCACTCACCAAGTGTCTCAGTCACCCGGTATCACAAGTCACCTGACACCAAAGTCACCATCCGACACATATATTCCGGTTCTCATATATAACATAAGTGAGATATAGCACAAATAGCAGAAATATTATGATAAGCACGTGGCTAAACTGTCGTGGTATGCAGGTGATGGGTTGCGACAAGGTAGAGGCTTCACAAGCATTCTAATCATGCAACCTAGCATATAACATTGCAATAGAAATGTAAAGCGCTAGCAATCTATCATGGCATGTCTAACAGGATCTACGAGGTGGGAGGGAAAGTAGCACCTCCGAGGTCTTTTGTCAAGTCCTTCACGTGCTTCAGGTCGTCCTTCTCGGGCAGCTCCTCTTCCGGCACTGAAATGGTAACGTAGATTCGTGATAAGCGACTCTTATAGATGTCCACAAAGAAGCAAATAGAAACTCAAAAACTCCAAATTCACTCATGGATAAGCCTATGACATAGAGCTCGATTTTAGAAAAAAAAATGGACTCTTGTTTCATAATTTTCTCGAGTTCATATGAATATTCTATGAATTTCTCAAGATTAAATCCTATTTTGAAAAAAAAGATGAAGGAGAGAGAAAATCGAGGCCGACATGTGGCTACTCGGATTGGTTGAGCTGACGTCATCATGACATCATGCAGACGCCCCACGATGCATGGGTCCGGGTATGACAGGTTGGTCCAAGTTGACGCCATGCTAACGCCACTGCTAACGTTAGTGATGACACGTGGGTGTTAAAGGTCAGTTACTCTTATCTATCTCTCAAAAAGTTTACTGCAAAAGAGACTTGCGTTGTAGTTATAAAGAGAGAGAGAGAGAAAAAGAAAGAACAAAGGATACTAAGAAAAAATGGACAAGTGTCCGATATGAAAATAATGGATACTTAGATGCCCCTCTCCATAAAAAAAGTGAAAGAAAAAAAAGAAAAAAAAATGAACAGTATATAACTCGAGGGTTCTCTCAAGTCTTTTCAAGTTTGAAAAGAGAGATTATTTTTTAAGGAGCTAAAGTAGAAGTAGGCTTTCCCCTTATTACATTCATAACATTCACCTTATACATCTACCATCATATTCATTCCATTCCATCGTACACATGCATCATTCTATAACTCATAGAGAGTTAGTATTTGTGTCAAGAGAGTTTGATCTAGATGAAACTCATTTCTTCTCTCCTTAAATACTGTTTGCCATGTCATGAAACATGCCTATGTGACAATATATTTAATTTAATGCAAATGAAACTGGCCTAAAAGGGGAAAAGAAAATAGCCACGGTGACAAAGAAAAAAAGTAAAATTGAGGCCCAGGGCATTCAGCGTGTTGGGCTCACCGGAGAAGCGCAAGAGAGCGAAGCCCACTTTCATAACAGCAAACGAGCCAAGTGACTGACTAAGTGAGGAAGCAAACGAGCCAAGTGACTAAGTGAGGAGAGCAAGGGAACGAGCGCCAGCTCGTTTGGCTAGTCTCCGGATGGTGGAGTAGGCCGATCGTGGGTTCGAGCCTTGCTCAACCCACGATTTCCCACCGTGGAACGAGAGGTTCCCATCCATCCTTCGCCGGATCATCCGAGGCGTTTGCCTCTTCGCGTGGTTCGTTCAGCGGGAATACGACGCACCTCGCCGTCTTCACGGAGTCACCGATTCGGTGATTTCGGGATGGACGCCGATCTTCTAGTCCGAAGTTTAGTTGTAGGTGCGCTTGTACAAGAGTAGTGTGTGTGGGGTGTGCGTGTGTAGTGGTGTGAGTTAACGAGCAGATACTACATTTATCTTCCGAATAAGAGGCGTTAAAAAAAAAAAAAATGAGGAGAGCAAAATCCCCATTTTCTCCTGTTTTGATGCTCCTTGTGTAGTTGCTCCTCACTCCACGGCAGGGCCCACCCAAATTCCCAATCTATGGTCCGCCTCCAATACTCCGCCCCGCCGCTCGACCTTCCCAAACCCGCCGCGCCGCCGCCGCCTGCCCTACCCACCCCTCAACAGTCTTGAGTACACCGCCCGCCGCGCCGGCGAGCCCCCACCTCCCCTACCCCCCCGAGCCGCGAAATTCCCCATCATGGGTGTGAAACGTCGCCTGAGCGGGCGTGCCCATGCCGATCCTCCCTACAGATGCAACGGATCGAAGCGCATCTCCCACAACAAATCCGCGCTGCTGGAGACCATCAATGGCCACTACGCCGCTGCGCTGGACCTGCTGCCGGTGGACGAGATGCCAGGGCTGATCCCACGCCTCCTCAAGGCCGGCCTCTGCGTCGGCTTCTCCGATCCCGTCTCCAACATCATCGTCAACACCATCGCCTCCTACAGCCGCCGCGTCCCCACCCAAGTGACGACGTCCGTGTCCGATGACGACGGCGACAAGGAGAAGACGACAGCGAGGAGGAGCAGGCGGCGACGGAAGAAGGCGCTCTCCCGAGCCGTCGGCCTCAAGGGCACCAAAAGGTCAACTACTGGCCGCCGTCTCGCTTCTTCCTCCGCGACATGTCCGTCGCCGAGCGCTCGCTCGTGGCGCTCATCACGTTCCTCACCTACTACTTCCGCGCCCTCCCCGGCTGGGCGGCGCTCCAGTACCTCCGCCTCGCCAACGCCGACCTTCTCCGCGCAGTGCGGCTCGTCGAGGAGGACCTTAAGTTGACAGGGGCTTCACCTTCGGCTCCCGGACCACCAAGACTGCCCTCAAGTGTGCTGCCTTGGCTGCATGCCACCCCAACCCAAGAGCCCTCGTCAACAGGTCCTACTCGCTCGCCTCTCGCATGGGCCAATTTCACCAGCTCCTGACAACCCAAGGCGACGGCTGCCTGTCTTGTACAGCCATCGAGAGTATCAATGGATTGCTGATCAAGCCCCATCGGAAGCTCCGAAGCCTTATTGGAGTTACTACTGCACCGCCATCCTTTCTATTGAAGAACAAACAGCAGCCACCGCTGCAGCCACCGCTTGTGCTCACAAAATCTCTGCAGAGCACCCTTCTTCACAAGATCTATGGACTCTACCTCATGTTGCTTGCTGGCCTGCCGACGGATGGCTTGCGCATGTTCTACCACCGGGCTCTCCTTAAGGCGGGCTACTGCTACGGGCCATTGAGGATTCCTTTCTTGAACATTGTGCTCAACACTCTCTGGTACAAGGCAATGTTCCCACCAGAAGGAGAGCTCTCTGTAACCACCATGATCTGCTCAAGGAGCCTTGTTCTAGTCGCGACGCCGCTCCCTTGATGGCCTTGTTGCTTACATCCGCACTTGCTTTTCGCATGATGTCTGAACACCAAGCCATGCACTATCTGCTCTCGACCGAGCTCAATCTTTGGGGAGCAATCGAATGGCAAGGCAATGTGGACACATTGAGAGAACCATGCTGAGGCAGTATGGCGCATACAAGGCTGCAGCCACCACATCGCACCACCGGATCCTGATGCAGTTGCAAATTTCTTTGTCTCAACCTGGCCAATGATTCCCTTTGAGGTTGATAAGAGGAAGTCATTTATGTGGCATGTGGAGCTCATCATGCAGCTGCTGTCTAAACACTGTTCCCTTCCCAGTGGTTCAGTTGAGACTATCGGTCCTGTACTCTCTGCAGGGGGATCCAAGTTCCTGTCATACATTCTGAAAGATTTTAAGGAAGAGGAAAGTTTTGTCTGCAGGAAGGTTAATGCCATGCTGAAGAAGTACACACGCAGCAAAATGGGGTAACGTTCTTCTGTGCTTACTCCAGTTTGTAAGTATCATAATAATAAACTATTATGAATATTTAACACTGACTCTTTCTTTACCATGTTTTATGCATAGGGACCTGAGTATGAGCTTCATGTTATATGTGGCTTCAATTCAAACGTAGGTGATGGTCGTCTTTTCGGTCTCCATTATGGCCCCTCGCTTTCTTGGCGTCCAAGCAAAACTCAGTTTTGTCACATAAACTTTTTTGCAAGGCCAAGAATTTTGAATTCTCATGCCATAGATCCTAGACTCTTTTTTGCTGAGTGCTCCAATGATGAAGATGCCATTGATGAATTGTCCTGTTGGCCAGTCACAGAATATATCTTTCAGAAGGCCCCTGGTATGTTTTCTTTCCAGACAAACTCATCCAAATTGCCACCATCCTTAATTTGATTGTCACATGAAGCATGTCGCATATAACGTATCTGAAAACAGCAACAGCATATATAAATACATATCTGAAAACAGCAACAGCATATATGAATACATATCTGAAAACAGCAACAGCATATAAATATATTGGCCTTTTTAGAGCTTCGTCTATGCAGGAAACATTCAGAACGTGCTCAGAATTAGTAGAGGCTTGAACAGATTTTGTTAAATGCCGGTTACCAGTTTTCTTTGTGTACATGTGATTATATGCAGTTTTGCTATATATACTGCAGCTATAGTGGTTTACCTTTTTTTTTGTCTTATAAACGAAGTGCAAGCTATGAAGTGGTAATCACCTTCTCTTTTCACAGATTATTGAACTGATAACTTTTTTTTTTTTTTTTTTTTTTGGCAAAAGGTCGGTGTTATTACTGTGAAATGGAAGGGGCAATGATTATCCATCCAGATCTAGAGAAGTACATTGGGCGTGACGCTGCCTTTGAGAGCATGGCTTGCCATAGTAACATGCATATAGGTTCTATCTGTGACAACGAGTCGATTCTTGATTCAGTTGGCACATGCGAGGAGGATTGCATCTATTTCGATGCCAGTAGGGATGCCAAGTGTGCAAAGTTCTTGAATGCGCGTGGCAGATTGAGTGCAAAGTTCTGTCCCAGATTAGTTTAGTAATAATTCTCAGCTTCATGGGCCTCTGAATTTCTTCATCAGTGGGGTTTGTCATCGCGTTCTTGAATGCCCCGGTGCTGTGTGTATTTTGTACTTTTTGGGGTTAATATCTTTTGACTGTTTCTGTTTAATTATTATCCGAGGCACCTGTGGGTTGTGGCGTTGGATACACGGATTTGGATGCAACTGCCAAGATCATGATTTTAGCAGAAAAAAACATGTCTATTTTCATATTTTTCTGAGTTGCAACACATTCTCTATGAATTTTCTTAGGCAAATGCAGAATTTTAAGTGTTTTCTAAATGCATCTTATTGCAGAACAAATTTAGATGGCTTGTGGAAAATATTTTTTGTACTAGTTTTATGCCCGTGTGTTGCAACGGGAGATAAATTTTTTTATTGCAACAAGTAAGTTCTAGCATCGTGGGTATATTCTGAATGAGCTCTGAGCCTTTGATTGGGTATCCTATGATCAGATTAACCAATGTCCTTTATTCACCTGTACATAAGGTATTAATATGATCAATGTGTAGTAGACCTTTTCCCAAGCGCAAATCATGCATGTATGCATTAGTATTGCATAACAAAAGTAGAAATTTTTTTTTAAGGCGGTAACAACTCTTGAGTGGAGAGGCTATCTTTCAGAATGGCATGAACTCCTGATCTTTCATGGCCTTTAGTTGTGGAGGATTCATGCCTTTTTTCTACAACTTTATCATTTATTAGTAAAGACTTATTTGATTAGCATACTATACCATTCTAGAATTTGTGCAGCGATCTGTAATTTACTAATTTTGAATAAGAAGGATGCTGCTAGAACACATACCTTTGTAATCAGTGCTAATGAAAATTTCAAATGCAACCCACCACTCTTTTTGGATGTGCAATTTCGTTGCCCATGAAGTTGAGATAAGCACCTCTATTCGTTGTGAAAGTAATTAGTAAAAAATTGCTAGTTGATACCAAAAAAAAAAAAAAAAAAAAAAAAAAAAAAAAAGAATGAGATCAACCGGTTTTCAGCCGATGACAATTGTCCACAACAATCTCAGCAGTCTGCCACATATTATCTATATCAACCAACAATGCTTTGAAATACAGTGAGCACTTTTCTTTCTCTCTTGCAAACCCTAGAACAAGAAAAAAAAGTATCATTCTCCTCTCTCTTGATCCGTTGAAATCAAGTGAGAGAACTTGTGCTAGAGATTGATTGGAGAGCTCCAAGAGGATTCTTTCTCTCTTCTCTCCATTTGCATGGTGGATTGTTGTTCTTGAGAGGACGTTGGGAAACCCTACTGCATTGCATTTGTGATTCAATTCGTAACACTATGTGGTGATTGCAATTGTGACATTCTTGTTACTCTTGGTGATTGTCGTCACCTAGATGGCTGGTGGTGGATTGATTGGTAAGGGGATTTGGTGATTTTGTCTGCCCTCAATCAAGGTGATATTGTGAGGGGTTGTTGTGGTTTCCCGGCGGAGTGCCTAATTCCAACTCTAGTGGAATGCTCGTGGCTTGTGTGATCCTCATCTTGTGTTGGTAGTGTGGCACCCGACTGCGGGTTTGGCATTGTGAAGCCAATAGCGTGCACACCTCCTAGTGAGTGAATCGCCACAACAAGGACTAACTTGCCAAAGAACGACTCGAGTACTCCTCCTCACGGACGCAGGCCCTGTGGACCCCACTCACCGCACAGGCAAACACACAATGCCACACAACTTCCTTTTTAGTTGGTGGATATTGTTGACATTTCTTAATGTCGTCACTAGAAATAGATATAGAACCTATCCTCGACAACAAAGTCAGAAATGTTGGTTGATATTTCTAATGCTCATGAAGAATATATTCCACAAGCGCATAGAATATTGTTGTAGCATCGTATTTATTCTTAGGGAAACAATGGTTAAAGAGTATGATAGCTAACCATCATATATCTACCAACTAAACTAGGTAAATGATATATATGATATGGGCAATGACGCACACAAGAAGTCTAGACATAAAGATAAGAGAGTAGTCTAGCTAGCAGGGAGGACAATGAGTGAGCAAAGGATTACTATGATTCTTACTTTACTCCTATGATACTAATCCAAACATAGAGGACAAGACAACTAATCACGATTCACATGACAAGTATGCTAGGTGATATGTGAGAAGTGGTAAATAAAACCACCACTAAACAAGCTATCCTTTTATTGGGGCCTTACCTTTTAAGCCATGTACAGTGAAGAGGCTCTTACGGAGGTGAGAGAAAAAACAAACGTACTTAGCTACAATGGAAAAAAATTGATTGAAGGCGCTTAGCTATCTTTAGGATTCAACTAACTAATTGCATGTGTCGCATCCAAGTGCCCTGCCTCCATAAGATCGAGCCAGAGCCAGTCCTGGCGCCGATGCTTAGCGGAGCGTCGCTGCCGTCCTTAAGCGCCCGATTTGGTGCATGGTGGAGTACATGCTGTAAAAAATAGGCTATAACTGTCTATAAGCTCCCTGCATTGTACATGGCCTTAAGAACTTGCCTATAAACACATGGTGGATTATGAAGACCAGACAGGCTGTCACTACCTTGCTGGCTACCATAGATAATCTGTGCAACAAGCGGTAATCAAAGGCAAGATCAAGTCTAAGCACCTCGCTTACACTTTCTCTCACTACTCTAATTGCATATGCACAAGACAACTAGAGCACCCTATGGGCGATGATCGCGTACAGGCATGGGTTCGAATTAAACCAGGGTTTGAACCACAAACTAAGTATGAAACACCTATATGCTAGATTTTTTTTTTTTTGAACCTCAGTACTATATAGAATCATTTAGGCCCTATTTGGTTCAGGGGACTTTTTAGTCCCTAAAATAAAAAAAAAGTCTCTAGAAGCCAAACAATTAAGAAGAGACTTTTCCTCTATTACTCCCCAAAAACTCTCTTAGAGGGCTTTTTAAAGTCAATGGGACTAAAAGTTTTAGGACTCTTTGAACCAAACAACCTCTTATTAATCTCAAAATATTAGACTTTTCGCACACTTTCATGTACTTGTCTTGCGGGGACCCTAGCTCTAGCATATACCCAGGTCCCATTATCGGTTTGGCTCAACAAATTGGATCAATCTTATCATGATCCAATCAGACTGTTAGGTGGTTGTAGACATAATGAGATAAGCGCCGATCTATGATGAGTGTAACATATTATGGCAAGAGTTTGTTTCGATATCCATTATGTATTGCAATCAAGTTTGTAATAAGGTAGCTCATGAATTAGCGAGATTAGCTATGTTATCTAAATCTGCTTGTATTTAGGTCGATGAACCTCCTAGTTTCCTCATAAAACATCTACTACACCTATGTAAGAGAACCGGGAGTTTCTCGGGCTATGGTGAAGCCACATCACTGCCACATCATCTTAAACTCAACCGAGTCACATGAAGGAACGAAGAGACATCGAAATAATTCCTGTCATCATTAACTAATCTCAACCAACAAGCTTTTCACCCTCACTGAGTGTGCAATACGTATGTGCACTTTAATTTTCAGCCGTCTAGGCATCTTCACTTCGTCCGCCCCCACCAATTCTATGACACACATTAAGAAACTGCCGCCTGCTCATCTCCCTTCGGTGCTTGCCGTGTGGAGAGGCTAATCACAAAGATCAAGGTGTAATTAAATTTCCTTTGATGGCATGCACCAGCGCCGCCTGCGTCCATTGCATACATTTGTGCCCTCCTGGCCATGTGAAACGTCAATACTCTTTTTTTTTTTTTGCTCCAACGTATTTGCTGGGACGCATACAACAGTTTAGTTGCCGAACGTTTAGTTAACCTGGCTGCCATGCGCTAGATAATACGGCCAGATGAAAAAAACGAGAATACACCACATAATGAGGACCAGAGGGAGTATCACCATATATATAACTCCAGTTTAAGGAGGTACGGCTGCAGAGACACAAAGGGCGCGTTTGATGTGGGGCGCAAGGGTGGCCCGGCCCATGAGCCTGGCTGTGGCCAGACATGGCCAGGCCCAGCTATGGTACGCATGTGTGTCTGATTTGGTTTGGCACCACCGATCCGGCCCAACATCTTTTTGTTTGATTGCTCGACACATCCATGCCCAACAACCAAACTACCATCAACTACCACTTTGAGATAATGTTTGAATTGAGCCAGGCCCAAACAACCACCAACAAAGTTCAGTTTACATAGAATGAAGGCAAAATAACACCAGTAACAGTTTGATAAATGAATGATGGTTACAATTAAGAGCCTCAGAGTAATTAGGTCAGTAACTAAGGACTCATTACTGCAAGTTGAGTAATAGCAAAAGCAAAATAACAACATAAAACACATAGGAGGACAAAAGGTAACAACACAAAGGAGCAGCTCATCCCTCTTCTAATTCTTGTCATCACAGGCCAAAGTTCATGTCATCATTCATGCCCACAATTGGATTACTAAGACCAGAGATCATGGAAGAACAAAGCAACTGATATGCACATCAGTTTTATGGAACAACACAACTTACCATGACCACCAGGCACCCCAATCTTACCATCAGTTGCACCATCAGGCAACTGAACATAAGGAGGAAGCTAAGGGGGTGGATCTAATGGTTGGGCAGCCCTATAAGCTGCAAGTGCCTCACCAAATGTGTTGTATTTTTTGTACACAACTCCATCATAGCGAAGAACATGTTTTGCTGCACTCATGCCAACTAGAATAAATCCCGGGAACCCTCCCTTCGAACACCACATAGTACCTTGCCATTGCTATCAAAATAACAAAACAAGTTTAAGTTTATTATGAGTGTAAACCATTGAGTATTCATGGTTCACGTTTGGCCTCGGCCTAATCAAGCGTGCATCACTAGCCCCATTTTTTTGTCTAAGCATTAAACCGTGGTGGTTTCAATAATGTACTATGGTCATTGATGGCTGCATTTGCAAATTGGAATAGGGGAAAAAAAATAACCAACAGTCGAGACAAAGACATGGCGGTCATGGAATCGGAACCAATAGTTGTTGGCCATTGTAAGTGCAATCAACCTCTAATGTGGGTTTTGGCGTAGAGATTTATTGAGATGACAAGGGGAAATACATTAAGGAGGATGTTGCAACCTAATGGAGAAGTACCCCAATCCATTTTTACAGATGCTACTTCAAGCAAAGGAGGTTTATATTCTTTTATGTTTTAAATTTGAGTATAGGACACGCCATACTATTAAGAGGGATTAGAACTTCTGTGTCAAAGCGTGCAACCAAGTGCTCAATTCTACACCACATAATCTCCAGCTCCAAACTAAGTCAGAGGTCAAACCAATTCCAGATTTCAGCTGACTTAGCCTGAGCGGTAGTGCTGCTCAGGGGGGACAGCAGTGCCGCTATGCGGCAGTGCCGCTTGATTATGTGCGGCACTGCCAGTCATAATCTGACCGTTGGCTTGGGAGGTATTTGTACCTTTCCCATTCTACCCCTAACGGTCACCTTCTTCCTCCTCGGCTCATTTCGATAGAAAACTCCCAAGTGCTCACTCTCTCTCCCTCCATAGGTGCTCCCAACTCCCTCAAGCAAATCCATTGATTCCACCATCAATTCTTGAGAGAAAAGGCAGCAACCTTCGATTGGAGAGGTGCTCAACTAATCTACATTGTTTTTGAAGCACTTGGTTCGCACTTTGGTCGGCAGTTTTTGTTCTTTACTCTTGGAGCTTGCTCCTAGCCGGCTAGTGCGTCGCCCTTGAGCTTGATGTTGGTATTTGTTAAGTGCTAAAAAGAATATGAAGGTTGCGCAAGCGCACAGAATACCATTGTAGCTTTTCCCTAGGAGAGTATTCTAGAGTATCGTATCCACATGGAAGCTTTGGCATAAGAATCTAATAATTCACAATCATGCATCTACTAACTTAGCAAACCACTAGATTAAAGTGAGGGGGTAAATGATATATGATAGGAGTTAAGCATAATCACACACAAGAAAATTCCTAAGATAAATGTGTAGCTAGCAAGTTGAGAGGACAGCGGGAGAGATCAAGGTTCCTATGTACTTCTCTATTACTTAGGTTCTATGATAGTAATTACACTAATGCACTTTGGAGCAGCAGATCCGTCCCAACTCTCGAGAAAGACTGGGAAGAAGGTAGTCAGGAGAAGGCTGCCAAAAGCTCTACGAAACAACAACCCGTACGTCGTGGACTACATCGGCCGGTCAGAGCTGTCACCTCTGGGGCTACTACAACTATCCGTAGTTTTGGGCGCAACCTCAGGTAACCTATAGCCTAGACACCAAGTCTACACTATTGATCACTACTCTAGCTACCTAGCATAACTAGAGCCCTCAATACGAGCGGAGATCCCATGCAATAGCATAATAACTATACTTAACCAAATATGAAAGACATGGAAGCAAATAGAGAAGATAAATATATAAACCATAAGTCTTACAAAGCAAGGATACAAGACATACCAAACTCTGTAGACATCTCCAGAACCGGAGTGCAGCTCCGCTCTCCCTAACTCTCTTTTTTTGCAACTCTCCCTAACTCTCTAGTTGCTAATCTACTACATTGGAGTGTCTAGCCCTAATTCTCTAGTGGAGAGGTTGTCCTCACATTGGGACACCTCAATGACCAACATGTCAAGAGATAATGAATGAAATGAATTAGGGTTTCACCCTGTGGGCAAGGGTCTGTTTATATAGCCCTGGGAGATGCACGACAACCCTTAGATCAAACCGACCTTGGCAACGGTGTAGATTCAACCACAATGGCGGTAACAAGCCGACCTATGAAGCGGAGTGGAGTAGGACTCCATCTCCTGGCGGTCGCCATGGATGGGCCTGGCGATCGCTAGTCCATCATAGAGTTTGGGCCCGAGCTTTTGTGAGTGCGTAGATCTCGCCGATAGCTTTCCAATGACTAGTATTTTCTTTGGAAATAGAGTGGGATGAGAAAGTTATGGCCGTTTTAGAGAACTCGCTCAGAATCGATATCTTTTGATTCTGGACTCTGAATATAGCAAACAATATATCCATTTCGATCGTCTCGTTGAGCTCTTTGCAATGGTGCTATCTTGGAATATGTTTGTTACATGTTTTATGCTTCATATGTCTTGCAAACTCTAGTCTTTTCCTGTTTAGTCCCCTCGAAAATATATAAATCACCAAAACTTGTGGAACTATGTTAGTCAAGCCCCTAGTCTATGTGATTATTCATTTTATGCCCTTATTTCATGTTTAGTTGACTACTAATATTATGCTATAACAGGTGTCAACACTTGCCAACTTGTGTGGCAGCCTAGGGAGGTTTGTAACACCCTCTTGCATCTAATACAATCACCCCTCATCTCAAGAGTTAACTCTCTTGACTTGAGAATGAGGCAAAGAGGCAAACCTTTGTGGTGAGCTCATTCCTTTCTGGAACCTTAACAACGTGGACTTAGGCAAGCCTGGCTGGCGAGCTGAACCACGGGATAAATCACCGTGTAAATCGTGTGTGCTTGATTTACACTTTATTGCATATATATGGTTGTTGTTGAGGAGATTTAGGGGTTTGAGGCCGATCTACGTTGTTACACTCGATCTACTTGTTTTAGCTCTTGATCTGCAATATTTACCTGTCCAATAAGCTAGGAAATTTACCCGATCTAAATTTCGATGGACAAATTTTGAACTGTGAACTAATATCTTCTGCAGGAGCGGCAGTGCCTCTTAGAGGAGCAAAGAAGCGTCGCTTTTGAAGTGATAGTGCCGCTAGGTACGAGCGGCAGTGTCGCTCGGGATACTGATTGTGTTTCGAGTTGATTTTTGAAACAGGCCTATTCACCCCCTCTAGGCGTCCAGCGATCCTACAACCATCAGCTTGGGTTGTTCCCAATTGTTGCCAAGCAGCTAATGATTCCAGATTTGATGACAGACATGTAAAACCAGCAGGGAAGACAAAAAAACCATGAACAACTTCAAAAATGCAGCCATATCAGTACTCTATTTGCATCACATACCATTTTACCTCCTCACTTAAGTCCACCAAGAGTAATAGCAACAACATAACAAATAGCATAAGGATCCAGATAAGTAATACTGAACTGAGAAATAAACATAAGGCAAATAAATGCTAGTTTCAGCCATGAAGCTGCCAACAGAGGCAGCATAAAGTGCATTACAACAACTGAAATTCATAAAGACTACCAGTTACCCAAATGTACCCACCCTCATCCAAAATAGAACCCAAGAGAACATGTCTGCCATCAGCTGTGTTAGCTACAGAAAAGCTACAACCTACACCTAAGTGTGGTCAAAAGAGGAGAGAGTGGTTAGGGAGGTGGAGGAACTATACATCTCCATTCAACCCCCTCTAATCCATCCTGCTGCACAGAACTACTCATAGTAATTCTTAGACAGGTAAGTCCTCAGCTAGATGTCCCTGTGGGGGCAGTCATATTGATGAAACCAGTGGCAAGGGACTTGTTCTCTAAGAGATAGGTCTGTGCAGCTATCAGGGCTTCAGTGGTGAAGGAGGGCATCTCCATAACAGCAAGGTACAGGGTAGGGTCAACATGAGCAGGGCCAGTCTCCCTAAGAGCATTGGCCACATTGTTGACATCATCAGTCATGTTTGTCATCATGATCATCTCATCCTTAGAAAAGATTGGCCTCTTCATCTTGCCACCAACAGATGGAGTGAGCAGCTCAGTTGCCTTGCTACCCTCCCCAAGCTCAGTAGAGGCATGTTTCAGATCAGAAGCAACAGTAGTGAAGCCCTGAATCTTTGTAGCAACATTGTCTGCATTGTTGGTCCCTAGGATCTCAATAGAACCTAGTGCAAACCTACCAGTGGCCAAGGAACTACCAAAGATGACTTCCATCTCTATGTAGAATCTGATAGGAGTGTTCAAGAACTCTGTATCCTTAGGGTGATCCTGCAGCCATGTATACACAATTACATAAACATGCTATAGACAGTGTAGTTACAACTAAGTTGTGACTCAATTTCTACCTTGCAATGCCCAGTGTAGTGGTAAATGTCAAGCATAATTGCATTGACAGTGGAATCCCAAAGTGACCCATTCAACTCCTTCAGCTTGGCCACCTTACCCCACTTCTGCCTCCATTTCCTCAAGTGGTTACGTTGTACACTTGAGTGGGGCTGACAACCTCCCCAGTGTACTCCTTCAGGCACTTGGACACATGATTCACATCCTTATCCTTAAAGCACTTCTCAGCCCTACCATCAGTCACTAGCTGAGCCGTCCTCCTAAGGACAAAGCCAGAGGTGTTGTTGTTCCACCTCATTGCCTCCCTAGCAGCAACAGCACCCTCTTAGGGAGGCACAACCTCACCATCATCAGCTAGCACATCAACAACATCAGGTGCAACAACACCAACAACAGGAACAACACCCTCAATGCCAGCCATCCTAGTTTGTTGCAGTCAACAGATTACAAGAATGCACAGTAAAGTGTCCAACAATGGATAAGAATCACAATAACAAAACCAACAGCATATAATTGGTCTCAAAAATGTCCATAAAAAAGATAATCATGATAGAAATAAGGGCATAGAGGTCTCAGTCATATCCAAAAATTATTACATCCCATGAGTTTCATATCTAGGGTCTACAAACTGAATGGCATACAAGAATCAGAGGCATGAAACAGATCCTACTATTCCCCCTACCAGCCCACATTGCACCACAAATCAGGTCCCTTCTATTGGTCATAACCACAGAGTCCTCAGATTCTAGAGGTTGTGGATCATCCTCCTCAATAGCTGGCTCAAAGCCAGCCTCCTGTGGTACTATGTCATCAGCACCAAACCCCAGGATCCAATTGTGCAGAATGTAGCAAGCAAGGACAAGCTTGACCTGTGTCTTGTAAGTGTGGAAAGGCTTGTTGTCTATGATACGAAACCGACCCTTCAAAGCACCAAAAGCCCTCTCAACTGTCACCCTAAGGGATGAATGCCTTAGGTTGAAAAGTTACCTTGCATTGGTTGGGTAGTTCCTGCCCCCATATTCAGAAAAATGGTACCTTACCTCCCTATAGGGAGGCAGGAAACCATTGCGGCAAGCGTAGACAGCATCTACTAGATAGAATTTCCCTACAAATGGACCAAAACAAAGTGCATTGTGACATGGTGTGTCTAAATGACATGGACAACGTAACTAAGTATTGACCAGTTTGAACAATTGGTACCTTTAGGCACACTGAACCCATCATGCCTCTCAATAACATCACCCGAGAATAAGTGCATCATGTCCGGATCCTTCCCAAAAAGCTAGGACAAAAGTGAACTTAAGATCAAAGTCCACCGCAACCATCACATTTTGTGTTGGATGCTTGTGCCTACCCCCGAAAGCTTTCTTCGCATGTGTCTAGGCACCCTAGCCAACACATGCACCAACACAATCCTAAAAATGTAATAGTGAGCTCATAAGTGCAAGTAATGTATTAACTACAACCTAAGTAGATAAGCACAAGTCCGACAAGTACCAGTAGGTAAGGGTACCACTAGGGGTTGCCCATGATTTTTGGGTGTGTGGCAGTGGTAGGTGCAATGATCATTTCTACCCTTAGTTCACCTCTTTGCATACAAGACTTGGTGGAAAACTCTACTAACAGTCTCAATTGATCTTCTTCAAGCTTGATGGACAACCCTAAACCTCGGGTTGTGACCAACAATATGGAGAAACATTGCCACCGCTCCTCAACAGAACATCTAGATGTCTCCTTAACTAACCCTCTACCCCTAAACAGGTTACACAGAGCAAAAAAAAGGAGCTCTTTTCATACGCAACGTAGCCAAGCACTCAACATCAGTGCTGTTCATAATCATCTAAAGTGTGGAAAGCCTATGCTACATGCCAAGAGACCTAGGACCATAAGGGGAAGTCTCAAGCTAGGCCCTAACCCTCCTAATTCTACTAAACAGGAAATAAATCATAACAGAAACCATGACAGCTGCTTGCTTGGCCATCACGCACGCTGTCCACTAGGATCCATCTACATGCATACAAGATTATAGCATACAATTCTTCTAATTCAGAATAAGTAGACCACGGGCTGGCCTCAACATGGAAAAGTAATCATTCATGACAAATCAGTACAAGCACGGCCGCAAAAATACCTCCAAAGTGCAATGGACAAACACACCATCAACCAAATCCTAACTCCAAACACGGTTCAGAACAAGTATAGGACATTTTCATCATCGACCAAACCCTAACACCAACAAGTTCCTCAACGAAATAAAAAAGTAGGGCTCCAATAAAACAAAGAGCGACAAACAAAATGAGATTTGGGGGGGGGGAGGAGGGAGGTAGGGGGATTTCGCCTCGGGAAGTCCACGGAGAGGAAGAAGAAAAGACAGAGAAGAAGCGGATCTGCCACGGGAGCAAGCAAATCGATCGGAATCGACACGGTGCCCGCACCCAAACCGCAGCGTCGGCGGGCCGGCGGGGGAGGAGCGGCGGGCAGCGGACGGAGGCATATCCGGAGCAACTAGCCGGAGAGGAAGAAGGAGGAGGATCCGCAGCACCACCGCCGAAGAACTCCGTCGGTCACTCAACGCGAGACGAGGTGGGAGGCAGAGAGGAGTGGAAGAGGGGGGGGAGGGGAGCCGCCATAAATAGGTGAGGGAATTTCATCGCGGGAAAGAGGAGGAAGGGAGGAGCTTTCGCTCGCTTGAGCCCGCCAAAGCCGGCGAAATCGCCCGCCTCCGCGCCCAAAATCGCCCACCGAGCCGGGACGCGCTGAAAAAACGGTGGGGAAAGCGTTTTCTAGGATGTAGGAGAAAGGATTTTTGCGGTGTGGTGGACCAAATCGAACACGGCAAAGTGCACAGGGGGCGCCAGCCACCCTAAATGCCCCACATCAAACGCGCCTAAACACAACTAGCGGCGGCAGCACCAAGATATGGCACATTGTAGAGGAACAAGATTGCCTCTGGCGTGAGCTCGACCACGACCATCCCATCCTGCCCCCTATGGACTATGGTTGTAGCTTGAGTTCGTAGGGTGCTCCGCCCATGCGAGCGGACCGGATGCAGCCAGTGCGCCTGCGCGATAGAGAATAAACCTTCTACGGTCCCGTACCGATGCAAGGGAGCCACACAAAATTGATCTCCATCAGTTTGAAGTGTTTCATAGGCAGTTTCATAGGCATGTACTATCTTCACCACCGTAGATCTACACGACCTTATTATTATGATGACGTGCACATTATAGAGATATTGTCCTATCTCTCCGCATGTATGGTCTCTCCGTGGTTCTTTTTTTTTGCGAAATATCTCTCTGTGGTTCTCAAGAACAGGAAATTGCGAATATAATCCTAGCCACAATGCAGTATACCCGGTGAATCAAAGGGTTTTTGCCCAATTTGCAAGCACGCTAAGAGCAAATTGCAAGTGTCATGCCACTTCCAGTATGTATACGAGGCAGATTATTAAGTGAGACTATATTTGATTTATTTTATATATATAACTTGCTTCTTCATATATTGAGAAGATGTGTGAGCTATAATACGTTTAAGAATATCTATACCTAAATTTCACATCACATATATATAGGGGCGAAGCTAGCGCAAAAATAGTGGGGGTGCCTTGCTCTTATAGATATGAAAATTTATTCTAAAATAGTGGTGAAAATCTATTCTTATAAGTGATTTTTTAAATTTTGGAGGGTGCCTGGGCACCCTCCCCATAACGTGGCTCGCCCCTGATATATATGTGTTGTCATGCAAATGTCCAATATCAATAGATTAGTATTCATAGAGGTGAGTGTGAGTGCGTATTGGGCGTCTGCGTTGTATTGTGTCTCAAAAATTATAACAAAGAAGAAGCAATGATTCAAGCGTACAATTTGAGTCTTCAAAAACTACTGTCGACATTTTATGAGACAAATTTCCTACTGTTCATGGTATTTTATTTAACAAATATACTAAATTATCTTAAATGTATGCTTGAATTGTTTATCTATTGTTATGCTAAATATCGAATTTGCGAAACTAAGCAAGGTAAGGCATGCGCACCTCTAAATCGGCATGTGCACCTCTAAATCCCGCGACAATGTGATTCTTAGTGACTAACATCTGGCTTCCCTCCAATCAAAAAAAAAAAAAAAAATCTGGCTTCCCTAGAAAAAAAAACAAGTACCATTGTAAAAAAAACGAGGGCCCATTGGAGGAGGCAGCCCATCATCATTAGGTGGGCCGCGCGGTTTGTTGCCCGCTAGGGTCTATTACCATTCGCAAACCCTAAATCTCCCATTGCCCCGCTCCCAACAATTTCTACCCCCAATTGATCGCTCGCTACCCACTCTCTCTCTCTCTCTCTCTCACGCGCGGCGGTGCGGGTGTCAGGACTCAAGGAGGCTGCGGCTTACCGCGACCAAGAGCGCGGGGGCGGCGGTGCCAGCGGCCAAAATTCGCGGGCAGCAGGTGCACCTACCGTCGTAAAGACCATAAGCTGGGGCGAAGGTTAGACAAAATGCTGAATCATCCCTTCTCCCTAAACTGTGTCTTTTGTGGATTTTAATTTTCGACTTTCCGTCGTCTTGCGGTTTATGCATAATTGCGAGGTGATCACGAGTAGCCTGGAGATTTTGCTACAGGTCTTTTGGGTAGACGAGAACTGGGCAGTCTAAACGAATCAGTAGAGGAAAAGATGGATCGTCCTCTGCCGAATTTTGGCATTTTCCTGTTTGCTTGAATAGGTTTTCCTGGTCTGTTGAGAGTGGGATACACCTTTCATACATCGTTAGCTTTTCCACTATATTGAACTAAAAGCTTGCTACTTCAGAATATTGGAGCCCTTGAATTGGAATCTTGCCCTTCGGAGTTGCCTTAGTATCGATGGGATATTTCTCCAGGTTCCTTCAGGCTGCAACTAAAAGCTTGCTAACCATTAGCTTTTGCTGTTGCGCATGTACCATCTGTTGAGCCAGGAACTAATTCTATGACAGTCTTAGATTCTAGAAAGTAATAAAGGAAGCCCACTATTTATTTGGAGTGCGCAGCTAGTTGCTTTCTTGGCTTTCTTCGTATACTGTCTCGGGTCACCTCATAGCATGAATGGACTGCTTTCCCGTGATCAAGTTGTGCCTTTTGTTTGGATTCTTCTGGATAAACTGTTTAATCACATCCTCAGCTTAGCATTTGTTATTTATCTTCATGTGCCTGCAGTTAGTAGCCCACCATTTGTTTTGTGCAGAGCAATCTCTAAATCCCCATACTAGAAGTCATGCACTTTTTCTTTCCCATGTATGCCTATTAACATATACATGTAGTTGGCTTTGTGAATGGTGGTTTCTTGTTGGGAGTGGATATACAGTTGCTTGTATATAGTTCGCTGTTCTAACTGCTTTTTCTGATGATACCAAATACATCCCGATACTCCATTTTGGCTCACCTTCCGTGTCCTCGCGTCCGACCAGGACTCTTCTTTATTACCCAAACCAGAATTACTTTTAATTACCCAACACATTACTTTTAATTACCCAACACACAGGATAGATGGATAACGTGCATGTCAGGCCAATTTTTTTTTTTAAATGTGCATCCATGGCTAATGTGATTTTCCAATTAAGCAATTATAATGATATATGCAATATAAAAATACAATTTATAGAAAAAAGAGAGTGATAAACTCCTTACATAACAAAATAAATCAACTTCCTGCAAAACTAAAAAAAGGCATAACTATGACAATAAGTGCAAGTATTTTCCTTTGAAATTTTGTATGTATGTTTGCAGCAGATTATTTAGTTGTTTTAATCTCATCACAAACAAATAGTATGTTAGACTAAAAGTTCACCTTAGGATCCATAGTCACGTGTAGGAAATATTTTCCTCCACTTTACTTTGGATAGTTTGGATGAACAAAATTGTTACACTATGAACTAGACTTTTTAATTTCACGTGATCACATCAAAACTTCAATTACATTCTAATTGAACGTGAATGATAAGGACTGATTTAGCTACTAATGCAATGTTGTGAATATCTCACTCAACTTTTTTTGTATACTATAACACACATGTCAAATTACTATCGTGGTAACTTTTGTTCCTTTGCAGCACACGGGCATGATTCTAGTGTAGTACATAACTATAGTGTAGTAAATGGTTTTGGAAATTGCTCGAGGGTTCCGGTTTCCTTTGCTGCCTCCATTTCAGTCCGTGTATACGCAATACATGGGCTGGGCCCAATTCACACACATACATACATATGGACCAGCAAGAATTAATATGCTTTTGATTCAAATTGTGCTCTACAATGCAATCTTTTTGTCAACATATGGTAAGCTATGTGTTTCGAGGGAATTTTCTTTAAGAATGTAATATTCTTCAACATGGTGTATGTTTACTGGTATGGGTGTAATCAATGTAACCAAATTCTAGCATTCTTTAACATACTAAGTATGTAGAGTGTTTCAATTAACTAACGCAGGTAACACTGTGTAAGAAGGTTCACTTCCTTGGAGTTATGGAAGATCAAAATGACTCTAGTTTTTCAGATGTGATCAGCACAGGTACAATATTGCCTTCACTTGCTGCTATGTGACCTCGATATCTATGTTGTTTTTATTTCCTTGTCCATGCAATGATTGGGTCCATGCCCCCACAGCTATCTCACTTGGGCCGTCACTGTGTAGGGTAGCAGCCATTTGCTACTGACTATCATGGCTCTATGCTTTAATAGTTGAATTTTGTTACACTGGCAAATAAACCCTATACTCCTTTTGTGCAGTTGGCATAGCAGCCAATCACTGGCAAATAAACCCTATGCTCCGTTTGTACAGTTGGCATGGAAACCAATCAAATTGGATGGCAAATTTAAAATGTACACGCCTCTGCCATGGCATACAAACAGAAATTCTGGAACTTGTTTAGCATCTAGTTTGCACTGTTGTGCACCCGACCAACTTCCAAATTGAGAATTTTCAAAAGCCCTCACCATCCACTATTCTAATAGTTGTCAAATCTAAAAAATCGTCTCCCTGTTTTTTGGTGCATACATATGTTTAACCACTGCACTATAGCTATAGATGATCAGACAACATGGCTTAAGGAGTAAAAGTTTATAGAGTTTAGGCTTTAGGGATATATATAGATTGCAGTGAGAGATGGCAAATAGAGAGGTGATAGGCTTATAGTACACAGTAGAACTCAAACTCAACACCTGAGACACCTACTATCAATCTTCTAATATATCATAACGCATAATGAACTTGCAGAACTTAGCCTCTCTTCATCCCTATTCAACTAGCCGTCCAATCTAGCTTGGACTTGCAAAGGCTATTTTCCTAATAGCTTAGTACACAACAACATGTAGATACCAATATGATTCAGAAAACTTCACTTGGAATGATGGGTAACTTTTTTCTTGCTCTTCATCTTCTGCTGACTTGGTTAGTTCCAAGGTACCCATATTCTTAATTAAGTTGAGCTGAAAATGCTAAATAAGAATATATCCTATATACACTGAAAGTGGCTTGATAATGAAGAGGTGAGAGTAACTGATAAGTATGTACATTTAAAAGTTTTACTGTTAATGATATAATCAATTAATATCAGATTTAGGAACTATTTAGTCAGTAGTTTTGAGCCCGTAGATTGTAGTCATACAAGAAAACTAAATACAAATTAGGTTCAGTTAATGGTATTAAGATTCAACACAAGCCACCCACGTTAGTTTTAAGATGATACTCATGGCTGTTCTAATGCAGATTCAGTGCATACTGTTGGTGGTCGTTTGGCATTAATGGAAATATATGAAATGCAAAGTTTGGAATTTCTTGGCAAGCTTCCTACAGCAACACCATTTTTTTCTGGAAGGTTTTCAATGGAAATAACTGATTTGTTTGCCATTGGCCCACGTTTTGATTGTAAATGGGAGAAGAAGAAAAAGTTTTGCGGTTGTGGTAATGCTTATTCTGCAATTCTTAGTTGTAGGAAATGATTTGATTTTTTAATTTTACTATCTCATACTTGTTTGGTAGTTTAGAGTTTGAGAGTCCTGACAATAATAGTGCATGGAACCATTTAAATAGGTATTCCTGCAAAGGTACAAAAGTTGAGCAAGAAGAGAAGCTCTTCTAAGGAAGGAGAGAAAAAAAGGGTAAAAAGGATTAAGAAACTTAGGAAAGGTGAGGAAGTAGAAGGTATTCATATCATTTTGCATGTTACTTGTGATAGCGACTTGAATGGACTAACAGTTATGTATCCACAGATTAAAACAGTTTGAGAGTCCTGACAATAATAGTGCATCGAACCATTTAAATAGGTATTGCTGCAAAGGTACAAAAGTTGAGCAAGAAGAGAAGCTCTTCTAACGAAGGAGAGAAAAAAAAGGGTAAAAAGGATTAAGAAACTTAGGAAAGGTGAGGAGGTAGAAGGTATTCATATCATTTTGCATGTTACTTGTGATAGCGACTTGAATGGACTAACAGTTATGTATCCACAGATTAAAAACACAAACAAACTTCTATGAAATTATTTAGAGTGCATCTTTGTAAGTGTTGTATCCAACATCATCTTTGCATGTGGCAGATCAAAGCAGGAAGACAAAGAAACATACAAAGAAGAAAAGCAAAGGAGATGAAGTAGCAGGTACTTGACATCAATTTTGCAGTTGTATTTTACTTGCATCAGCAAGTTTAATCGATTAACGAACTGAAAAATCAACTTATCTATTCACAGATTAAAACACAAAGCAAAAGGTCTTGATGTGTTGCACTAACAGAGCTGAATCTTTTAGGGGTGGTGGGCACATTTGATGTAACAGACAAGCCATTTGAAATGGACTCGGATGACTCATTCGAGGAGTACGCTAGTGGCTCTACCCAGACAGACAGTCCCCCTCCTCCATCTCCGCCTAAGTAGGAGTCCAGGACTGAGGATATTCTACTTCTACCCCACAGCTTTTAATGCAGATATTCAGTGTAACAGATTCAGTTCTGTTTTTTACTTTAGCAGTTGCCCTCGCATTACTTATATACGGAGTCTTAGCAGGGTATCTAAGAGGACTGAGATGGTCGAAAACATGAGCTTTCTTAGGCAGGCTTTTGTCATTATGCATGCCTGTATTCATAGCTTAGAAAACTAAACAGAATTTCTTGATCTGTTGCACTAACAGAGCTGAACCTTTTAGGGGTGGTGGGCACATTTGTAACAGACGAGCCATTTCCAATGGATTCGGATGACTCATTCGAGGAGTATGCTAGCGGCTTTTTAGCGAGACGGACAGTCCCCGCCTGTCTCCGCCTAAGTAGGAGTCCTGTAGGGCTGAGGAAGTTGTACTTCTACCGCACAATGTATTGTAATTCATCTCTGTTTTTACTTTTAGCAATTACCCTCACACGACTTATACCAGGAGTCTTACCAGAGTATGTAAGAAGACTGAGATGGTTGGAAACGTGAGTATACTCAGCAACCTTGTCATTCTGTAATCTTGTATGCGTTGATGTTTGGATATGTGCCTGGCCTGGTGCGTGCCGACGTAAAATTAATTTTATTACATTTATGACTTTATTCTCTTCCCGCGAAAATAGGTTGCATTTGTGACTCTAATAACCAAAGTTTCTTCAGTTGTAATGATTTATGTGTTTTAGTTTCCTCATGTTGACGGAAAATATTAGATTTGTGTAAAAATGATAAAGTGTTTGAATTAATAATTCTAACCAATTTTTTTATAAGCAAATATTCCCGTGCTTTTGCAACGGGAAGAAAAAAAAATACTATTATTATGCCTAAAAACACTTAGGGCCCGTTTGGATCCCTTGAATTTGGGGAATTGGAATCTACTTAATAAATTAAGCTATTTAGTTTGGAATTTGAGATTCCCGACTTTCCAAAGTTCACAAATAAGCCTATCTCAAATTCATAGGGTGAGAGATAGGAATTGAATTCCATGTTTGTACTTGCACTTTTGCACTTTGCATGCACTTGCACTTTGCACTATCACCATGTCAAATTAAGCATATATCACAATGAATTAAATTCCAAGGATCCAAACAGGCCCTTAGATTTATAACTTGATAAAAATCTTCTCAGATTATCTTTAATCTGTTTTCTATTATTGAAAATAATGTTGTTGTTGTTTTAGACGCTAAGCCATCTCGCCTCTGTCTGAGCGTAGATACGTTAAATTAACGAAGAAAAAAAAATTAAAGCAAGAAAAAATACGCTGTTATAAACAAGAGATCATGCATAGTTGACATGTGTTAAGCTAAAATTGTACTAGTTAAATTGTATAGAGACAAATGTTGAGTCACTGTAGTGAGTTTGGTTTGAAGACCAAGTTAGATGGGATATGACGATTCATGGATATTGAAATAAGGATAATCCACTCGGTATGTTTGGTAGGGTGGATGAGACAAACATTCACATAGTTAATAAATCATTAGATGAGTTGAATCCTATTAATCATGTCATTCGGTAATGCATTATTCAAATATCATTAATAAAATATTTGTATTAATAAAACAAAATATATCACATTACCGATATTCACATTTAGTCGTGCTAATCAATCTCGCTGTGTGAAATACTTTTCTTGTTCCCTTGCTCCATGTCGGAGATCCTTTGTGAGTTGTGGTCGTTACCAATCGAAACACCCACACATCGTACGCGTCCGTCTTGTCACGATATAGATGGGTCAGGCTGAGCTTGTCGGCTTTGGGCTGGGCTTGAATTTTGTAGGACGCGTTACACTCCATGGGTTCGGTCCGAGCACGGAGGCAAGTTGACGGTCCGAGCACGGACTTCCGGCTGGACGACGGAAAACCGGAAATTTTCTCTCTATTATGTTTAGTATTAGTATTAGTGTAGGCCAAAAAAAGAGCATTACAGGGAATTCACCTAGGGGTAAGCCAACACTTTCCTTGGACCCGACGTTGGGAGCCCAACTTACCACCAAGGGGAGAGAGAGAAAAAAGGAAAACAACTAAAAATGGAATGGAAATGGGAATAAATTAGACACGGACACAACATGATTAGGCTAAGCGTACAGAAACATGTTGAAAAAAATAGGCCAGAGAACCTTCCGGAACGCCTCCCTCGAGCTTGTCTTCGCCCGCCCACTCCCACAGACTCCGATGGTTTGAAAATTGCATGATTTATATTGGCTAATTCGAGTATTTGATTTGGTAAGGGATTCGATGACATCCACTTCGGTGTACACGACTTGTATATGGACTCAGGTTCTACTTGCGATTGCCGACATGGAACTGGGAGCGCTCAGCACGCGTGCGTATACGAATAGGAATCTTAGGAGCGGACACAAAAAAAAAAAAAGAAAAGACAAAAAGACCGGGCAAACAGGGCATGCGGATAGAAGACGGACAGAAAATAGAAGGTGAAAAAAAAAAGTAGGAGGTGAAAAAAAGTGGCAGAAATTCTCTATTTATTAGTAGGTATAGGTATAGATTTATATGAATCTTAAATTTTTGTAGGAATACAGAAGCATGATAGTAAAAATTTAGAGCTTAAACATTCAAGTATCTGTAGGAATAAAGAAGCATGGTTTATAGGAATATAACTCTAACCAGATGTCTTTTAGATCAAGGTACTGATGAAGATTAAGACACTCTAAAGCACATGGCCACAAAGAGGTATACGCATGCAATGCCCGGTGATAAGAAAGAGGATATCCTTGCTAAAAACGTGAGTATCAAGGTAAGTACCGATCGAGACAAGTTGAGTGCTGCCGCCAAGTCCAGAATAAACTTACCATCAACTCTTAATATGTCAGATATGATACTCCCTTTTTGGGACTGTCTATTTGTTTGTTGACAGATTTTGTAGCATAGAAATCTGTCAACAGATTTGTTCACATAAAAATCTGTCAACTTTTCAAATAGACAAATCTATGAACCTTTCAAATAGACAACTACTTACAAATACCCATTATCAAACATATTCAGGAACCCATTTGAAAAATTATACCCGTTAACAAATTTGTGTGTTAACATAGCAGTGGAAACTCCAAGACAGGAAAAGCATCCCATGTGCTGACATAGAAGGGAAAACCTTATGGTTTTTCCAAATCAGAATGGCATCATTTAGCTAATCATCATACAAAAAACGAGGCTAAAAAATCAGCACAGGTCACTACTAGAAAAATACTACTGTACTAGAGCTAGTCATTGTAATTTACATATACTCTCAGGACCCACTGATCCCTGCCATGAGATCTTCCTGAGTGCAAACTGATCCTGCCATTGATGCCTATAGGGGCCTTGTAACACTGAACGTGAGGGAAACCTATTTGAGATAGCTGACAAACTTGAGAGTTGTTGCATGAATTGAAAATGAGGTTTATCCAAAATTTTGTACCGTCTCACAAGCCTCATTGAGGTCAACCACCAGAGATGCCCCTTGGAGAACCACCATACCTTTGGTGGTCCAACAGGCTTCTATTCAAGCTCCCGGAAGCATGAACTGGCTGGTGCTGGGCGTCACCTGTCAAAGCAGCTGTCCATAATGTAGACGGCATTGCTTGATTCCTCAGTCTACAAACAATTGTCTGAGATGGGTTTTCAGACATGGATTTGTATTCTCTTACTCAAGAATCTGCAACACCATGGGTTTACACAAAAAAAATTAAAATAAAACATGCCGCTATGCCACACACATAACAGATACCACGCATACACACTCGATAAAAAAAATGGAATGATAAGAGAATTACTTGACTTCAGCCAAAATGCCTCTGCTTCCAGAGCCTCTCCATATGGTTCCTGAGCCTTTGCTTGGGTTTCTTGCACATGTCAAACAACAAAAAAGACATGACAATTGTCAGATATTATTCACAGACAAAGATCAAAATTGAAGGCTCAAAATCTCAGCAGAATTGCAATTCAAAGATCCATAAGTTGATAATGTACATAAACAGTGAAGGAACGACACTAATATCCTACTTGAGAGAATCTGACTCTCTCAGGCCAACTTCTTGGGATGAATCTAATTCAAAACCAATGCATGGGACAATGAAAGGGCCACCATTGAGCGCCTCTTGCGAGGGACTAATCCAACCAAGCAGGTACGCACGTGCAGCGTTGCCCACACTATCCTTCCATCCCCTAATGAAAAGAATATATGTTTCTTAAATAGGAACAGTCATTTATGCAAAGGGGATCAGACATGCGTATGTATACTTGTTGTTTTCATGAACACAAAATACAAGAACTTCAGAAATCAGATTATAAAGAACCAGGAAGCAAGCTTTCAAATATATTAGTGACTGACTAGTAAGGCTTAACCTGGTGCTATATATGTAAACATGGCGCTATGTGATAATCAATATAAATAATAACCTGTTTTCATGCTACAACTACCTCTAGTTGATGTAAATCATGTGCTCCACGGTATGAAGTGCTATGACCGTTATGAGCTTCAAATTATTGATGGCTAATTTATCAAGAGGTTGTGCTTTCACTCATCGGAACAACAAACCAGAAGCTGAAAACCAAACAGAATGTCAAGTCCTACATACTTGATGGCTGCTTTGACAGCATCATAGGAGGCGCTTTTCTCAATCCGGCATGTCAAGTCCACAATAGAGATATTTGGTGTTGGAACTCTGAAGGCCATGCCAGTGAGCTTTCCAATCAGCTCAGGGAGGACTTTTCCAACAGCCTGACAATAAAGCGAAACCAGTCAGTGCAAACATTTGAGTTTAAAATAAGCATGGCGTGCCTTTGGCCTCAGCTACCTTTGCTGCACCAGTGGAGCTAGTAACCAACCTGTTATGGCATGAAACAATTGTCACAAGGCCCTCCACGATGCCAAATTAACTCTGCGACAAGGAGACACTCGCCGCTCTCGCAGCAGCAACCGATCAGATTAGCCAGCCGACCACTGCGCAGCTGCCCAACAGCCCTCACCTCCTCCTGCACCCACCGACAAACAGCCATTCAGTCAGACACCACAGAGGCAAGACACTGAAAACTAAGACTCAAATTAACTGAGACTGAAAATTGAACTATAATAAACTAAGACTGAAACAGTCACTGAGACAGGGAGGGCAAAGAGACAGGCACAGAGACAGGAACATGTTCAGGTAAATATCATCTACCATAGATACACTTATATAGGACAACAACAGATTGGTCATTGAGAGAGATAGAGAGAGACACACACATGAAACAACTCAAGAAAACTCAAAAGTCAAAATTCATGTGAAGCATCTAGGCCCCTAGTGTGGTTTCGATGATTGATGACAACATGTATATTACCATGACTAACGTGTGTTTTGCAGAAACAGGGGGTAAGTTAGGTCATGGTGATGATTGGTTTCAGGGAATGTGTCTCGTATGCCCTCTGGCGATGGAAATCGTTTCGGTTTTCAAAAGATGGACGACAAGGTTAAGGACGGTTAGTTCCGACTGTCGATGGAGTTGAGTGACGTCGGATTAGTCGTAGGACTTTGTTTTTCGCTTTTGGCCGTACTATTAAGGGGGGTACGGACGGGTAGCTTGACCTAGGTGAGTCTAGTGATGAGATGTGGTGCACACTTGTTGTTTCTAGCACTAGGTGGCATGAAAAAAGTCCCTCGCAAATGATTGGAGTCGAAGCCGTTCAAGAAATCGCGGAATTGGAATTGAAGCGGCGAGAGATTGCACCGCATACGGACGCCGTTCTCGGGCGCTGGGCAGCGCCCGGCGCCGTTGAGAAGCTGCCGGGCTGTGTTTACGGCCGGGCCGACGCGCGCCGGCGCGTCAGCGCAACGCCGACGCAGATCGAGACGGTGTCTCGGAAGTGACCGCCGACGCGTCCGGCGCTTTGCGCCTGGCGCGTCCGGCCTGGCCGGGAGATTTTGGGCGCCAGGTTGAATTTTGAATAGCGCTGGCGCGCCGGCGCAAGTCACCCGGCGGCGTCCGGCGCTGTACATTTTCATCGTTCGTGGTGCAACAGTTGGATTTTAAGCCTTGGGCTATAAATACTTGGTTGCCTCGTCCATACTCTCCCTCTTGCTCATTTGTTGGGTTGGAAAAACACCTTGAGAGTTGAAGAGAGTGCAAGAGCCCTAAGGTGGTCATCCATGCAAGATTAAGGATCATCCTTAGAGTGTTTGAGAGATTCAAGTGTGCATCCATTCTTCTCCTAGGCTTGTTGAGGTCAAGTGAGAATTCGTGCTTGTTTCTCTTGGTGATCGCCATCACCTAGACGGCTTGGTGGCGGATCATGGCTTGAAGATCACCCGGTGGTGCTTGTGGGTGGCTCAAGCAAGCTTGTGAGCGGTTTTGGGTGATTCACCGCGACGGTGTGTCAAGAATCAACCCGTAGAGAGCACTTAGTCCTTGCGAGGATTAAGGGGGAGCGATACTCTCAAGAGAGTGCTCCAACGAGGATTAGGGGGTGTGGCGACACCTCGATACCTCGGGAAAAAAATCGCCGTGTTCCTTCCACTCTTTACTTCGCATTTACTTTCCGCAATTCTATTTCATGTCTTTACATTCTTAGAATTGCCATGCTAGAGTAGGATTGGAACTTAGGGTGCAAAACTTTTGTGCGATAGTTGTTAGAAACACACTTAGGCACAAGAGGGTGAATATGGGCTAGATAGTTGTTTAATTAAGTTAATTTTTAGATTAGCCCAATTCACCCCCTCTTGGGCATCTCGATCCTTTCATCATGTCAACTAAATAGAAATAGAGATACACTTCCATTCACGACAAAATACGCCACCAAAATCTAAATACTAGTCAAATAAAAGAGACACAGATATCAAAGACGCTACATTATAGAGACAAGCCAAGCCGAGAGAAAGAGAGAAAGAGAGAGAGAGAGAGAAGAGTCATACACAACTCTGCAAAACTATATCTAATGCATACACATATAGGAGAGAAAGGGAAAAACAAATATAGATATATAAATTATAGATAATGCAGACACACAGAGGAATAAAAAGAGACAAAAAAAAATCAAAGAAAATCAAACACACAGAAACTTGCATTCGCCGACAAAGACTCACAATGATATATAACTATAGAGAGATAATAACCTGTCAAACAATAACCTGTCAAAGACACCACAACAGAGAGAGACAAGCAAAGAGGGAGATAGAGAGAGAGATGGAGAGAGACAAAAGACAAACACACAGATACAATTACATTCAAATACAAAGTACTCCCTTCAACAACAAAATAATACTTAAATATCTATAGGCTATAGAGAGACAATTTTCAAAGAGATATACAGAGGCACACAAACGCATAGAGAGAGACACAAATAAAGAGATAGACAGAGAGAGACTACAAACAATAACTTTTCAAATACTTTATATTGCTACGAGAGAAAGGCAAACATACACACATATAGAGACACACAGATAGACATAGAAATTCTACTCAAATAACTGAGCCACGGCCACAACAAATGACAACACAGAGAGATAGACAGAGAGAGGGGGACAGAGAGACAACATACATAGCGAGAAAAATAGATAGAGAGATAATAACAACAACATTTATATCATTCATTTACACTGATAGCACTAGTAGGTGTGATCCTTACCAAGCACAAGAAGATACTACTACTACCACATGTAACCCCGGACTACTACAGCACAGTAGTGCTCTGCTTGCTGAATGCAAACATCCATTGCTCTATGTATGGATCTAAAAAAACAAGTGCAAAATTCCATGTCAAGTAATACAACAATATGAAATCAGGCTGGCAGGCTACATAGTCAAACTCTGGGACGGCAGTGAATGGATTCAATAAAATACGTACGACATTGATTCAGTATATCCCATGGACTCGAACCACAGATACATCCAGTATATCATCAAATCCTAGAGCAATCGATGAAACAACTACTGAACCAGATATACTGAACCAATCACCCCAAACAACAGAGCTCAAATCAAGGGACAACGCGCGCCGTATGAAGGTACCTGCCGACCTCTAGCAATGGTGGCATGCGCCCTCGTCGATGGAGATGGCCACCACTTGCGCTGCTCAGGAGAGCTCGTCGAGATGTGACCAGTGCCGCCGTTTGGGGGGACCTCGCTCAGAGACTTGCGCCGCCGCTTGGGGACCTCGCACGGGCCATCGCCACCAACGGCCATGGAGGACTGCCCCACCGCGGCCTTCGGTAGGTGGCCGTCGTGGCCGGAGAAGTGCGCCGGGGCACATGTGCGAGAAGTGGACATTAAAACGCTAGAACCTGGAATGGCTTCCAGCGTGGAACGCCCGTCCACATACGTCAAAAATAGTTACCGTCGTTAGATTTGCCGGTTTATGGTTTTGATTAGCCTAAATCAGCTTTTTACTTCCCAGCTTCTTATGCTTCTCAGCTTCTCGTCGCTTTTAAGAGAAGCTGGTTCTCTCCGTATATATGTTGCGATTCTACTGTGCTTGCCTCGATTTCTGCCCGATCGCACTAAATCGGCCCCTTCTTCCTCGCTGCCTCCGCCGTCTCTCCCTCCCTCTTCCCCTTGCTTCGTCTCCGGGTTTTTTCGTTGCCGCCGCTCCTCCTTCCTTCTGCGCTGGGTGTCCTGCTACTCTTGGATCGGGCCGGCCGCCGCCTCGCCGTCCCGCCCTGCGCCGCCATTCTCGGCGCCGTCGTCGAGAGTCGCTGCCTCTCCAGGTTCTCCAGGTTCATCCTTCTCCTCTAGGCTCCCTTTT
This sequence comes from Hyparrhenia diplandra, assembly GCA_015847255.1. Taxonomy (NCBI): domain Eukaryota; kingdom Viridiplantae; phylum Streptophyta; class Magnoliopsida; order Poales; family Poaceae; genus Hyparrhenia; species Hyparrhenia diplandra. Next base: position 126,248 of record JADLZK010001435.1, read on the forward strand.
ATGCCACGCAATGCCTGTCCTTGGTACAGATCCAAGGTGTGCCCGTGATTTCCTTGCTTTTTTTCCCCTTCCAGCTCGTGCAGGTCGTCCCGTCCGCCTCGCTGCTTCTGCGCCAGCCGAAATCGCTGTACCTTCCCCCACAGGAGTTCAGGTTTGTGCTGCCTTGGTTAGTTTGGGCTTGGATTGCTGCTGCTTTTGTGTGCGCCGCGCGTGTTGGTGCTTTACTGTGCTCTATCTATTGACCGCCTGTGATTTGGTTGCGTTCTTATTTCTTGCAGGTGGTCTGCACCGTCTGTACATGTTGCCTGCCCCCTGCTTCTTTTGGCTTGCTCCTACATGCCTTATGTTCCTGCAGACGGAATGTCCAAGTCTATGATTATGCCAATTTTAGTCTGACCATTTGTCCATGTCTGTGATGTTTCCAATTTTAATATCACCATTTGCCCATGCCTATGATGTTTCCAGTTTTAATGAGAGTATATTTCTGTTCAGAGTTTTACCATATGCCTATTTCTTTCTTGAATCGCTCTATGTTTCTAGACATATGAAGTGATGTTTATTGTTTCTTGGTCTTCATCTGAGACATTGGACAAATGTGATGATTATTATTACTCTAAGATACTACACTACAACTGAGACTATGGACATATGCAATGATGATTGCTCTTTTTTTTTCTCTACCTGAGACCAAATAATCATGTTAGGACCTCTATGCTCATCAGTTATGTTATATGTTTTATTTTGAGTCCTATATTATTTTAGGCACATGACAGTAGGTAGGCATCTATATACTTTCTCAACTCTGCAGGACGCTTAACGTGTGGCTATTTTTTTCCATACATATATACAGATAGTTCACTACCTCTAATTACTGTGTTTCTTTTTTTTTTTTTTTTGGAAAAGTCTAAATCACACCCTCACCTTTGGAAGGTGGTCTAAATCACCCTGACCTTTGAAATGGTCTAAATCACCCCCTGAACTTTTAAAAACCGGTCAAATTACCCCCTGAAGCAGTTTTGAAAAATCATAGAAAACCATAGAAAAATCATAAAATGGAAAATAAAATTGTGCTAGACTCCAAATGAGTGGACCTACGCAATGAACAAATAATATGGTATGCTTTAGTATATTTTTTTTGCTGTAGCTTTAGATTTATGCTTTTCCTCGTAGTTGTAAAAAAATGTACTAAAGTATACCATATTATATGTTCATTGCGTAGATCTACTCATTTGGAGTCTAGCACAATTTTATTTTCCATTTTATGATTTTTCTATGATTTTCTATGATTTTTCAAAACTGTTTTAGGGGTAATTTGACCGGTTTTCAAAAGTTCAGGGGTGATTTAGACCATTTCAAAGGTTAGAGGGTGATTTAGCCCACCTCCCAAAGATGGGGGTGTGATTTAGACTTTTTTTTTTTTTTTTTGTTCATGCTGAAAGGTGAGGCTGCACATTTGTGGCTAAAAAAATGTTGCTTAATGCAAGGCAATCACTATTATTTTTACCAGCCTGAGCATATGGTTCACTCTTAACAGAAATATGGGATCGAGTGGATAGCATTTTTGAAAAAAATAGAACCTTCGTACATCTCCATGGTATGTAATGTACTTACTTTCTCATTTGGAGTTGATCTCCTCCTTTCTTGCTTGTGGGTCTGCACTCTTACTGTCGGTGGAAGAAGAATATGAACCAGAGGGCGCCCCTTGTTTATGTTAAATTATATACCTACCAGGTAAGAAGTTATTTGTACTCTTTTGGAAATTTTTGCTACTCTTTATTGATAAATCTACAGTAGATTGGCTGTGATTTTGATTTTTCTCATGGCCCTTCTATACAGATATTTCGAGGTTTAGCCTATATCCACACAGTACCTGGAGTTTGCCACAGGGATGTGAAACCACAGAATCTTTTGGTATGGCCTGTCCATGCTTTTTTAATTTGGTTGCGCAATATCTTAATTCTTAATTAATCTGAATCTGATAATCACTTCATTCATTATAGGTTGATCCGCTAACTCACCAAGTGAAGATATGTGATTTTGGGAGTGCCAAAATGTTGGTAAGTTCATGCAGTCCTGTAACTTCTCTATACATAATACCATCTTAACTTTATTGTTCTAAAGATGCAGTTCGATTTGCATACATCGCTTTAGTGATCAAGGAGCTTCTTTTTGTTATTATAAAAGATTATATGGAAAAAATTCCTTACACCACTGAATACGTAAAATTCCTTTCTCTGAGGATCTGTGGACTCAAGTGTAAGTATGTGTTTCAGTGGCACAAAAGGGATGAGGGAAGAATCCAGTATTCCACCAGGCCTTCCTCCTCTTTTGCTGCTGCTTTAACGTGGACCTATTGGTTAAACATAGTTTTGTTGCCTTTCAAGTTTCTCAAAATATAGAATTTTACACATTTTAATCCTATTTTAATTCACAATTTGATCAGGTCAAAGTGAAGCAAACATATCATATATATGCTCACGTTACTACCGTGCTCCAGAGCTCATATTTTGGGCAACCGAGTGCCGCGACATCAATTGATATTTGGTCAGCTGGATGTGTTCTTGCTGAGCTGCTTCTGGCCAGGTTAGTTTTTATCGGTACGGAAGTGAGCCTGCACTGAATGGACAGGTTTTAGTTCATAATCTTTACTACTATGATATATTTGTTTGTACACAGATCTATTAGAAATTGCATTATTTATTATCATGTGCTTTTACAAACTGCAAGCTATGCTACAGTTTTCTTCAGTCCTATCGCTCTGCCGCACTGTTTATGTTTACACAACATTTGTAAAGAGATGCCAATTTACTAACTGTCGTCTCCATACTGTTGTGCCAAATTTTAACTTTTGCTTCCATTGGCGGCAGAACCACCTGCTATTAAACACGTTTGTTTTGTATGTATGAGAAAGGTGCTTCCACCGCTATTGACATGCTATTAGTCCAGTTCCTTTGTTCTATAATTATTATTACTCAGGGATGAGTCAATCTTTATATATACTATAGATAAATTACATATTAAAATTACAAATAATATAGTTGGATAATAGATAAATTACTTATTTAAATTACAAATAATATAGTTGGACATTGGATGATAGGAGATGTCGACTGCTAACCTGTTATCCAAAGGTTAACTTTCTTTACTGCCTTTTGTTTACTTAAGTAGTCTTTGGAGGTCTTTTTATTTTCTTGCACACCTTGTGTTATCTACTTCAGTATCCAAAAATGATGGACTTTTTTTGGACAGCCCATTCACATTCTGCATGTTCCCTTTCCTTCTCTTAGGAATGCATTGCCTCTAATAAGTTCAGACAGATTCAGCACGTGGATGCAATTGCATACCTGAATTGCGCATATTTTTTACATTGGACTATGTTATGTTGTTATTGGCCAAATAGTCAAGTCAAAGGCATCTTTGAGAGTTCCCTCTGTGTCTTCATTACTCAGGTCAAGGCATCTTTGGTGAGTTTCCTCTCTGTATCTTCATTGGTCTTTTATGTTTTAGTTTTCTATTACTTCTTCTTGACATAGTTACAACTGCATGCTTATTAGGTCTATTTTTGCATGGTACATGTTACTAAAATAAAGAAGGTTCATCAAAGCCTTATCTTTAGCAATCAGAAAAATCACAAATCTACATGATGTGTTCCTGTACTTTTTTTCTGGGAAATATGCTAATGCATTATGAGGCTTTTATTATGAAAGTTCCAAATAATCTGAACACTCTGTTAAGATCAATTATGCAAAGACTTTGGTTTCAGTAAGTTTGTCATATGGACATAATTCCAGACACAGATAGTGTTATTTAGTCTTCTTCTATAAACCTATGCTATTTTGCTACTTGGTTTGGTTTATTATTCACTTTTGCTCATCGCTGAACCTAGCAGGAAGATGTATTGCCCATTTGTTTGCAGAGGAACCTCCTACCTGACATGTTTCCAGGTGGATTTTTTCTCTGTAGGAAATTAGTACACTTTCTAACAAGACAACAAGTCTCAACCTGTAACCTTTAGTTTGATGTGTGTGTCACCATATTTCTCTTATCACCACCTTAAATTGATGAAACCTATCTCAGTGAAAGAACTCTTCTAACATGTTGTGCTTCAGAGTATTAAGGTCTGTTTTTTTACCTTTCTCTACTATGTTGGTTCTTCCCTTCCAACCTTTTTTGTATAGATTAATGTCTCCCTATCATTTCCTTAATGTATTGATTAATTAGAGATGACAAGTTCTTCTGTGACAAAAAGATTTCTATGTGCAGTTTACTAAAAAGGTTCATTATTCATGTTCATAAAATTTTCCTCCATAAAAAAGTAATATGTTTGTCATCTTTCCATGTATTAAAATATTTGTCTACCATCTTACACTTTTCTTTCAGATTGAGCCTCATCAAATCGTAAGTAGCATAGCCTTTTCTTTCAATAAAATCAGTATGCTTGATAGACAAAATATTTATTCAAAAAAATCCGATGACTTGGACAAAGAGCCTGAGACTACTATGAGCCTTTGTTGACCAAATATTTCAGTTAAAACTTAGAAGCAACCTGCATAATACGTAACCAAATAAGCAATGGCAGGCTTTTGATATTTGCCATTGTTGTAAGCCCAACTGCCCAAGGACAATGAAATATACAGGACAGGGCATGTGTTTATCACGAGACGGCCTAGCCTATACATAGCCATCATGTCTTTGGTGTCGCTTGTGCCATACTTCTTTTTCCAGTCGGGAAGTATCGTGTGGACATGCAAATATTATTGATCTCTTTTGTGTATGCCTTGCCTCTACTGATCTTCATTGATGTTGATATGAACCTTTTCTATAACCTATTTTTTCTTTCTTTCTTTCAGAACCAAGTTTCTAAATGTTGAAAATATATATCTGGCTGAAACCACATCAATCTTTCCATGCAAAGTGGACAAAATCAGTTTTCCATGTCAAGGGGCAAATGTGGATGGGAAATCAAATCCATTCTTGCCTTCGATGCTCTGTTCATGGAGTCTAAACATATCTTCCAGGATGAAGGCTTCATGGAGGATGATAATCGACTCCCAATGGTACCAGATCCTTTGCACAATTTTCTTAGTGACTACATGTTTCTGGTGCTGTCTTCCAGGTTTTGTCAGTGTGTTGAATTGGCAGAAAAATGGGCTAATGACTACATTGATGTGTTATTTAACTGCTCCCATATTCATCCACTACTTACATGATTTCTCCCCAATATGATGCTTGATTACAATCTAGGTGTCCCATGCACTCATGTTTCTTATATTTACTTTGCAACAGTTTAATAACACCTATGCTTCTTTCTAACATTTCAATAGTGTCATCTCTGTATCAATAATTTAATCACTTTCATAGCATACTAATAGGGCCACTAATGATCACTAGGTTTGCACTACTTTACATTAGCCAAACTGCTGATCACAGCTTACCAACAGGAACTCCGCATTGCCATTCTGTTAGGTCTAGGAGGGAGGCCACAAGGGTCTTCATCTTGGTAGCGAGGGAGAAGCAGGTCATGGACAGCATGCAGCGCCTTATGCTCTTTTCTTTATTGATTCTTTTCTTTATTGATAGACACTGCTAACAGACAAGGATTGCCTGGAAAAAAGAGAGCTGGTAAACCGATATATGCCTTATGCTATTGTGTTTAAAGATGTAATGGGCAACACGTGTCTAAAGATGTAGTCAAAACCATCATATGTTGTACTAAAAATCTTGCACGTCTGTTGTATTTCAGACGAGATTACATTTTGTATTCGTTTTTATACCTCCAAAAGTAAAAGTTATATTTGCTGTGTGTTAACTTTTTCTGCACATTACTCCATAAGTCCATATGTCTAAATATGAGCATGGTTCCTTTTCGTGGCCAAGTGCTGATATTTAATTTTCATGGATCTTTAACCTCTTGCTTTATTGAGCCACATTTGAAGAATACAAGCGAGCATGTGCGCTCACATTTGTTCCATGATCTGAAATGATGGCTCATATTGTGTTTTCGCAACAATATATTGTGCACAAATATTAGATTGTACAACTGTTATGAGCACATAAAGGGGCGCGTTCCGCGCGCGCCAATATACTAGTAGGAAGGGGAAAGGTTGCAGCCGGTCTCACGAACTGAGTTGATAGCATCTGACCGGAGACCGGGTCGGACCCAAGCCAGTGGGTGCACCGTGCACGCGCTCTCACCGACCCGAACGCCGCCGAGCCGAACAGACGGCACAGATCTCAAAACAAATCGATGGTCCAGAATTCAACAGATAGAAAGACAAAGAAATCTGATGACAGATAAATAGCAAAATTCTTGATGTTTTTATACTACTTTATGTCAAGGTTTTCTTGTAACTTATTATTATTTTCATAAATTTACAAACTCCATATACTCCTAGGTACTTAAAATATTATAGCAACCAAATTGATTTGATTTTGATTTTTGAAAATTTGGTGAATTGGGCATTTTCATTGGCCGGGCCTCCGTACATCCTACACAGGCAAAATACTTCTCCCTCCGCTTCGTCTCTTCTGCCCATTCGACTCGCGTAGTCGCGTTTTTCCCACTCACGACGCAGGCGGAGCCGCAAGGGCGATTTCTAGGGTTCGGAGGCCGGCCGCCAGCCGCCTTCCGTAGCCTCCGGCCAGATCCCCGACCAAATCTACTCGCTCCGCTTACATCCATCCGTTACCCCAGCGCTCTTGGGAGACGACGGCGAACGAGCTCCGCACACGTTGGCTGCCCCCGTTCCCAAGGTCGTCGCCCGGGTCTCCAACGACGTAGCTGCTGCAGACGAGTCCGGACTCCTCTATCGCATCTCCGTTCACGCAGTCTGGGCAGAAGCCGAAGTGAGCATCCTATCCTCCCCTCCCCTCCCATTCAGATCTGAAACGCGTTGCTTTTTGTGTTGCACCCGTACTTGAATGGGATTTTTGGTTTGTTGCCATTGCAATTTTACGAGGTTGGAGAAAAACCATTACAATTCGTCTATTTTGAAACATGCCATTACAATTCTTTCCCATCTTGAATCCAGCCATTGTCTACGTATTTGACAGCATCGGGCCCACGTGCAGGTGTATAAAGACCCATGTATTCTCGTAGGTCCCAAAATACCCCTCCTGTCTCTTTCTCTCTCCACTCACTGACATGTAGGCCCCACATGTCATATTCTTCTTCCTCCTCTCCTCTTGCTGTGCACCATCCATGGCTATCGATGGGCGAGCAGCAGCACGTCACCAAGCAGCACGCGGAGCACACAGCACGGAGCTCGTGGCCCAGGTGCCGCGCGGAGCACACAGCACACAGCATGCGAGCTGCTACTGCTCGTGGCCTGTAGATAGTAAACTTGTGCATCCCAATCAGCGTGGAGCTCGCAGCCGGTGTGCTGCTGTGGCTTCTCTCCCACGTGCTGCTGCTGCGCTGCGGTGCTCGCCGGCCACGTGCTGCTGCTGCTCTAGCGCGTGCTTTGCCCAGGCCGCAAGCTCCAAGGGCACGGACACATGGTGACGCTGGCCACCTACCTTGCTTGCTTGTTTGCCCACGAATACTTTCTTGTTGGCCTAAGAATGCGGCTCGTCCTTGCTTGCTTGCCGCTGCCTGGGAGTAAATGGACGAGTGCTGCTTGTGCGCTGGGTGAAGGAGCACAGGTTGAAGGAGGAGATGACACATGGGACCCACATGTCAGCCAGTGTAGGAAAGGAAGCAGAGGGGTATTTTGGGACCTACGAGAATACATGGGTCTTTATACACCTGCACGTGGGCCCGATGCTGTTGAATACGTAGACAATGGCTTGATTCAAGATGGGAAAGAATTGTAATGGCATGTTTCAAAATAAACGAATTGTAATGGTCTATCTCCAACCTTGGAGAATTGCAATGGCACCAAAACCAAAAACCCTAGTTGAATTGGGACTTGGCTTTACCTTTAATTGTATCATCAGCCGTATTTTGCCCTTTACTATTGCGCTTCAGATCTAAATCGTGAACAGCAGATTGCAAGTGGAATTTGGGACTTGGCTTGGCGTTCTGCAATCTGACATCAACTTAAGCTGAAAACTAATTGAATCGATTTTTAATCTAATAATGTCAGTATATGTATGGTGCTGTTATTAATGGCAAATCTGTTTGTGTCCCCTAATGAATCATTGCGTATGCATGTCATTTTATCAGAGCTCATATGCTATTTGCTCAGTTACTTTCTCATGAGTTTGGTTTGTTCAGTTACTGATTGGTTTGGCAACTCCTTGCCAATTGGTGGTGTTTTGAGCCATTAGATATCTTGTGCATATGGTATGATTGCAGAATGCTGTTCCTTTAAATGTTCAATCCATTCCCAATATCCCTTATATACTTGCATTATGTTTTGGAATGCATCTGGGAAGCACTACCCAAAATGAGTTCAGCACTATATTTTGTATTCTTGGTTCAAAATGCTATGTTGAAATGCCACTTACTATGTAACTCTTGGCTATGATGCTTTCAACAGTCAACGTTTATGTGTGTTTAGAATCATTAGTTTAGAGCTAGCAGCTGTCACTTGCACATTTGCTTTGTTAACTGAAACCATGATGCATGTGTTTTAGGGGATGTCTCCACGAAGCAAGAATAAAGCATCCAGGCGATCTGGGTTTCCTCCACTTATCAAATTCCCTGCGGATAGGATGGCTATACAAACAAGGGTTAAGAGCACGGCGTGCAAAAACAAGAATATTATATGCATTGATGAAAGAGATTAATAGCATGGAAAAAAGGCGAGTAGTTTACCAGCCCCGTGAACCTGATATCATTGCTTGGGAGAAGTTTCTACCATTTGAGGGCAGTATATTGCGGGGAGAAAGGAGCTGTCAAGACTACAAAGGATCTTGGACCTGCTTTTGTGGTACAGAAAATGGACCGTCCAGACGTCGCCTCTTTGACATTCCCGCGCTTAAATGCCGCTCCTGCGGTAGAGAGGTAATTGCTTGATCTGGGTTGTAGCTGGGGACTTACTGCTGTTGCTTTTGTACTCTTGATTTAACCATCTAACATGTTCTAGTTTTTCATTAACTAATGTCTTGTGTTTTATCTGAATTAGGCTGATGAAGACCTTGACTTTGATTTTGTGTATGAGCATTACACTGCTTAATGGCATGGATACTATCGAGAGATAAAGAAACAAACAGACAGCTAGTGTCTCTGCTTGTTTTTATTTTCCTTTTCTACTGCCTAAATTAACATTTCATCTGGTTATGTGCACCTAATTTTGCGCGTAGGGCATTGTGCTCCATACGCCTGGACTAGTGCAGCAGAAATTGACCAAGCAATTGAGATTGCATTGGCGGGGGAAACAAAAATTCTAAGGCCTCTTATTCCTCAGGATCTTATAAAGAAGCATGAAATGTATCGTCAATTAATTCTTAAAGCCAACAGCAGATTGCAAGATTTTCACATTGATGTTCGTGATGATGATGAGTTCGATATGGATGCGGTTGACTTGTTGGGTGCGATCACAAAAGTCTGTGGGATAAGTGAACGGGTAATGAAATAACTTGTGCTTTCTTTGGCATGTTTTGATTTATTTATTTTGATGTGTTGTCTTGAGTTCCATCTCTAGCCTACGCCAATTTATTTGGAATTACTTTCTGCTTCCAAAAAAGTCATTATTTTCATGTTTATTGCAGGACACTAAGGGAAAACACAAAATTGATAGTCCCATGAAGCTTGACAAGAATGATTTTTGCGGAAATTTGTACTGCCATAGCAGATGGCCCAGTTCTTGCTACTTTCAGGCCTGGTGCGAATTTGAGCGATTTAGCATATGGGCAGGTCTACAAGGCCATTGATACTGAAAGGTTTATCTCTGGTCCTTATAATAATGGTAATTATAAGGATGAACATCATGCAGTGGTTTTGGTTGGTGCTGGAAGGCGAAAAAGGAAAAGATACTTCCATTTTTTGAATTCATGGGGTAACTTCTGTTGTCGAGTTTCAAAGAAAGAGAAGTTCTTCCCTGGTGGAATTGGTATGATCAGATCTAAAGATCTCACCAGTGACCCTATACACCTCAGGAGGAAAGCTAAGGTATGGTTTGCTGTTGCCTTTTTTTTTTTGTAAATAAAGGGTGTTCTACTATTTGTAACTACTTTCTGTGTTTTGAGAAAAAAGTTATAATGAAATAAAATGTAGGCAGCCAGTTCTTGTGTGAAATTTATATCTAGGATTGGTGTTGCTATTCGTTATATCAGGTTTTGTATGCCTTGGATATGGAGGGTAAATGCTGATTCATGAATAAGAGCGTATTATTAAGTACTAGGTTTCATTCGTGACTAAGTTCTTAATTATTTGTTAACTGCTACTGCTACCGCATAAAGCATTAATGTGGTTCGTTTTTTCCTTGCAGTCGTAGATTCCCTTTGATGTCTTAGGATGAAGAGGCCGAGTAAATCCAAATCTTGCTGATAAAAGTTCTGATGTTATCTACTCTGGTTCTGTGACCGATGAAGTCAGGTTTTGGAAGAAAGAGATTTGAGATTTGCTGGTTATGTGACTAAAGTAGAGTCAGGTTTTAGAAATAGATTTGAGATTTGCTGATGCCTCTTGGTTCATTTTTTTTTGTTGTGATATAGATATGAATTTGGAAAATGTAATCTTCTGCAATGTGCGGACCTCAATTTGAGAACCCACGCATCTAAGTATTTCTTATTAGAAATTAGAAATGCTATGTACTGACTCTGAAGTTTCTAATGGTATAAATAATATATTAGTGTCACGCGTCCTCCCGTCACTGTTAGGAGCGGCGTCCTCGCTGCACTCTGCGTTCCGTCGGCTCGCGGGCCCGCGCTGCTACAGCTGGGCTCCGGCTACGGCGACCCCTCCATCTCCCGGCTCGGAGGCTGTGCCGGCCGGCTGCTTCGGTCGCGCATCAGCGATGCGCCCGTGAAAGGCCAGACCTCTGTCGCCCTCGCCCGCTGGCTCCCGCCTGGTGGCTCTTAAGTTTTCCTTGGTCATCGGCTGACCCTGTTTTGAAGCAGAAACTCACAGAAGACATGTGCCTTTATTTTATTATTATTTCTCGACCGTGCGGTAGCACGTATATCCGGCACACAGACCAGTAATCCACACACAGTTTGCTTTAGGCTATACTGTATGTATATTACAAATCGGAATTTGCGACTAGGAGGCAAGCTAGATACAGCTACAGGCTACAGCATTACCCGAAGAACGTTTAGCTTCCTGTATGTACGATCCTGGACAGCACCTGCATCGGCTGCAAGCTTGGCCCCTCCAAACGTTCTTGTATTTCGCTCCAGATTGACCAACCGACAAGAAAGAACAGGAAGTCAAAGCCCCGTCTTGCTATCTTTGGAACAGCCTTCCTCTGAAGAAGCCACCAGGTGATGATGTGTTTTGCTGCTGAATTTCGACGATGATGAGCTCTAAAGTTCAATCGCCTGAGCACCAACACCGTAGCTGTCTACAGAAGACGCACCCAAGAAGGTGCTCCATCGTCTCTGCATGCTGTTGTTACAATGCGCACATTCATTAGAAATTTAGAATCCTGCAAAACCATGTCTTCAGCACCTCTCTGCTGTTTCCAACATCTTTCATGCATGGCCAGCCAAAAGAAGTACACCTAGCATTCCGTGGCACACTGGTCATCTTCTTCCATAACTGCCTTGCACCAGCTGTCGTCGACGAGCCTACAAACATGGACGAATATGCTGATGCTAAAGAAAAACTGCCGTCGACAGACCAGCGCCAACAATGTCTGTCTGGTACTCTCGGAGTAAGCTGAACACATTACTTGTAAGCTCGTGAAGAACTGTGCTTTGACAACCAGTGAGGGAGTATGTAGGCTTCCTGATGCCTCATAGTCACATACTATTTCCTTCGTAGCCGAGAAGAAGAATAGGAAAAAAAATACTACTAGTTGCCAAAGGATGTTTATGTGTGAATGCATAAGTGTGGATATTTCTGTTCATCCACAACAATGGTAAGGTTGGATGCTTCTATGCTGTAGCATTTATGACCTAGTAGATGGATGCATTCAGATGGGGTCCTTTGATATATATAGAGAGAGCCCAATGGATGAAAGGTAGCTTGGTCTTATGTAAAGAATAAACAAAGAGTAATGAGATTATATATTTGACAGTGTACCAACCCACATGCTCATCACAGAGGTCGGCATTACTTGAGCTATAGTGCAAGGGTGGAAAGAATAAGGTAGCAAACCTGGTAAATTTTAATGGCACATGCTAATATCTTCCCCCTTCTATCGCTGGCCACAGTTTTTGCAATACATCCTCATAATGAAATACGGGAATGGCTTGATCACGATTATTATTATTATTATTATTATTATTATTATTACTACTATTACTACTACTACTACTATTACTATTATTATTATTGTTGTTATTATTATTATTATTATTATTATTATTATTATTCTACTAAAGTGTGGATTTGGGAGTGTGTAGTTGATGTAATTAATTTGAGCTATGCAGTACGAAAGCATGATACAAAATCAATCAGACCCATTCAAAAATTGCACTTACATGGAAAGTTTGGCAAACTATGGCCCATATATGGTCCAAACGGGTCCTTAACTTGTGTGTTCTATGCGACCACTTACTGTCATACTCACATAATAATGTGCAATCGTCTATATGTAGTCATCATTAGTAACAACAGTACTTGACGCTAAATAATAATAATAAAAACTTATCTATGCCACTCTTTTGTGATTGAATTATTATTTTTTACAAAAGAGAGAATTCCAGCCTTTTTAACATACACAACCAACGATTGAATTAACTGATCTTCTAATTTCCTTTTCTCAGTGTCAAACAAATGTCACAAGACCTGAATGTCTGAATTGATTTTAATTAGTATAAAAACATATGACTATAAGCATCAAGAACCCTGGGTAAGAAAGGGTCGACTGAACAAGAAAATCTCCAACCTTAACCTCTCTATTAGGACGTTGCATTGGAGCCTCGGAAGTTTATAAAGACTAGGAGACAAAGGATTGGATTGGAACCTGGACTACTGCCATCCGGTGATTGAGAAGGAGGATTGCAACTCTAGGCATTTCGCATGCACCCACAGTTCCCAATGCGTGTCTCGCTCGTCGGTGCCTCTCGCCGCGCGCAGTGCGCTAGTGCCACATTTGGTCGATGATCCTGCAGGTTGGTGCGTGTACTCGGTGATCTTGGCCAAGAAATAAACATGTCATAGTCTAGGGCTCGGGAGAGCCGGATGGTGGTTTGCTGTTTATACGTAGACGCGAGAGACATTATTGACGTAGGAGACCGCATGCCTTCCATTGTTGCACTCTCAGTTTTCCTTGGCTCTTGGCTGATATGCTTGGGAATGAACACCAGAGCTTATGTGGCTATGAAGAAATAGGTGCTTAATTTCAACCCCAACATGGCAGTATCTTGGCTTCCTGATGCCTCACAGGCACATACAAATTTCTTCATAGCCTAGAAGATGCATAGGAAAAAAAATACTATTAGTTACGAATCGATGTTTTTGTGGTATATATAACAACAATGGTAAGTTTGGATGCCTCTGTGTTGTGGCATTTCTGACCTAGTGGATGGATGCATTTTTTTTTTTTGAAGGGGTTGGATGGATGCATTCAGATGGGGTCATTTGATATATAGAGTGGATAAAAGGCACACTTTAGCCTTCTGTCAAAAATAAACTTGTCGAGATGTGTCATGACAGCATTCAAACTCTCGAATTGCAAAATACATTTCTTTAGGCTTTTCTTGATGGAAAATCATCTGTAACAACACTATACATGATGCTAAATGCTAAATATATATATAAAAACTTATGTATGCCACTCTTTTTGTGATTGAATTAATCTTTTTTGTAGAAAAAGCAATAATCCCGCCTCTCTGCATAAAGAGTAAAATGCATGAATAGGCCATTAACTTGTGCTGTTGTCTCACTTTGGTTCATCAACTTCAAAAGTGTATTTTTTGGTCCAAAATGTTCACTTGTGGTGCATTATTAGGCCAAAGCCCGTCTGGTCAAGTGTTTCCGCCCTCGTGGACGGGCCACGGTGGCGTCCTAACTGGTCGGCCCCAACCTTTTTTACAAATCTCCCCTTCAAATCCTTACCCATCGCATTCCCCCAGTGCTCCCCGATGCGATTTAACTCTAACAATTAGGAACAGTAGCACTACCAAGATCATGAAACCCTAACCAATACAAAAATAAAAAATGCAGCTACGAACAGTACCATCAACTAACATACTACCTCCAAACATCGTGCAGGTTAAAAAGGATTTGAGGACTAGCTCACCGTATTCGGGCGGCCCATCCATGAGCCGGCGCACGGTAGCCACCATGGCGCGGAGGTCCCCGCGACGACCCGCGGGGAACTACGGAGCCCTCCCCTACGGGACTCCACCGCCACGAACCCTCCCGGTCCTATCCGCGGATCTCCGGTCCCTCCGTCGCCACAGCTAGGTCGCCTCCCGGGGCTGTCGTGATTTGGGAGAGAGAGAGAGAGAGAGAGAGAGAGAGGAGGGGGAATGAGATGGGGTAGGGATTTGAAGGGGAAAACGTAAAAAAGACTGGGGCCGGCCAGTTAGGACGCCACCGTGGCCTGTCGACGTAAGCGGAAACACTTGACCGGACGGGCTTTGGCCTAATAATGCACCACAAGTGAACATGTTGGACCAAAAAATGCACTTTTAAAGTTGATGGCCCAAAGTGAGATAGCAACACAAGTTAATGGCCTATTCTTGCATTTTACTCCTGTATAAACGTACACAGCCATCGATTGAGTTAACTGATGATCTTCTATTCTTTGGAACAACCTTCTTCTGAAGCCACCAGGTGAAGATGCTTTCCTGCCGAATTTCGACAATGAGCTCTAAGTTCAGTCGCTTGAGCACCACCGACCAACGCTGTATCTACAGAAGATGCACCCAAACCCAAGAAGAAGGTGGTCCATCGTCTCTGCAGACTGCATGTTGTGGTTACAAAGCACACATTAGAATCCTGCAAGCCGTCTTGGCGCCTCTCTGCTGTCCAACATCTTTCATGCATAGCCAGTACTTCACTTTGGGCGGCGCACTGGTGTTCCATAACTGCCTTGCACCACCGATCGTCGCCGAGCCTACAAATATGGACGAATATGCTGATGCTGAAGAAAAACTGCCATCGACAGATCAGCGCCAACACAAACTGTCTGGTACTCCCGGAGTAAGCTGAACATTACTTGTGAGCTCGTGAAGAACTGTGCTTTCACATCTCGCCCTACCAATGGGCCGTAACCCAAACTGTACCCACACCAATCCACATTTGTGCATGAAAAAAAAAACCCCAGACCAAACTAATCCAAACACAGTGGCAACCAAACTGTCACAGGAGATGCTGTCCATTTGCCAACCCACGGGTCCAATCCATTTGATAACAAACCATCCCAACCCACGGTTTGTACTAAGCACGCATCAGTACAGACCAACGCTAGGCTGGTTGAGTTCAGTATTGACGGATCAGTATTGACAAGGCTGCTAGCGAGCGCTTGCATCTTTGAACATCAGTACAGACCAAGGTTACTTACACGATGGTAATGTTACAAATAAAAAATTGAGGAATAATTTGGCCTCCATATATTACAAAAATTCATGGAATAATTTAGCATCCATAAATTACAAAAATTTGAGGAATAATTTAGCCTCCAGCGGTAAGAATTTTTCCAGGCGAATCACTTCTTCCATTCGAAAAACTGAAGGATCAGCGGACATCTCTTCATCCAGTGCACAATTCAACGCATCACAAACAGTCATCTGAACATGTAGCATAACAATGTATATGACTTGCCACATAAATAAAAACTGAACATAAATAAAGCATAATAATGTATATGACGGGCCAGAATTCAGCCAGCTACTACTCCTACAAGCCTGAACTGGAATCCTTTTTTTTTTTGCAAATATGAACTGAAAGTCACCCAGCTACTCCTACAGCCAGCTATTCCTACAAGCCTGAACATGGATACACTGTGGCTGAATCAACTGGTTCATTCCTGTTAGCAATGATCACTATGTATGCACATTTATAGCTTTGGAAAATGAACAAATATTATGGGCAGAGCATAACTCAATTGCAAGCTTTGGAAAATGAACAAATATTATGGGCAGAGCATAACTCAATTGCAAGCTGCTGCACAGGGATGCTTAGCTCAATTGAAACTTGAAAGGAAATTGAATGGTGTACTATAACTTGATGAAAGGAAGATGAACAATGAACAGATAGGAATGCCCATTTGCATCATTATGTGTCAATATGCAAAGCTATACATGTATGTATTACTGTCAGTCCAGGAACACAGAAAACACTTAGATCTGATTAGTGTCAATATGCAAAGCTATACAACATTGTTCTGATGTTCTGGTGGTTACAGGCTAGTTCAACATATGCTGGGACTACTGCTCCACTTGATCCTAGTGCAAGGGTCATCAATGCCAGACCTCTAGTCAAACCACTATGAATGCATTACATAAACAGGACTAAGTGCAGAACCCAGAAACTTGTACCTGATGGAAAAAACATTTACTCATCAAATAATTCACCGAGGTCCTGGCGTGGAATGGACAAACTTCCTGATAAAAAAAGAAACTTGTTCATATTTATTAGGTAACAGAACAAGTATTAATTAGTTCTATTTACTTGTAATTAGCAATGCCTAAAAACAACAAACAACACAAAATAATCTGAAACTGCCACTTAATGTCAGTATGCTGCCATCTGTGTTGTACCTGATGGAGTGACAACGGTAACCATGTCAGTATGATGATCTTCACTAGTTTGTTGACCTACAACTGAAAAGATAATGTGGTAAGTTCAAATGACCATGAGAATGTGCAAAGTCACATGTCAAAAACAGAATGAGGGTATACCTTCATTAACTGCATCTTTTTTCTTATCTTTGAATAACCAGACTTTTCCACACACTAGAGCTTCTAACATCTCCGGTGTTAGTGAGCTTCTTGACTCTCCAAGAATCCGACCTCCGAGACTAAAGGCAGATTCGGAAGAAACGGTACTAAGAGGAATGGCGAGAAAGTCACGTGCCATAACTGATAAGACTGGGAATTTTTTAGCATGTGCCTTCCACCAAGACAGAATATCAAAATGTTCAATGTCTTCCACACACTCTTCTTCAAAGTAGATGTCAAGTTCACTCTTTGTTTCACGAGTTTTCCTTCGACTAGACTTGAAGTTTGCAAATTCAGGCCCTAGCTACCTTTTCCCAAGCACGGGTGAGCCCACAGATCTGCTACCCTCACTTGAATATGCAACAGAGTAGGTAGTTTGTCTCCTCAAGCGCTGCTCATACTCTACAAAGTACTTTTTCATCCAAGCTACAGCAACATCAACACTTGAACCAACCTGATCTATATTGCTACAAGTTTTCTGATAGAAAAACTCTACATACTCTGCTTTCCCCCTTGGATCTAGCATTGTAGCAATAACAATTCCAAGGTTCACATCATAGTCCTTTTTATTTATGCGAGGAATGGGCTGGTGGAATTCATCAAAATCTCTACCCCAGTACTTTTCAAACTTGATACTCATGGCTGCAGACAACTCTTTTAGTGTCACGCTTGTCTGCCAGGAAGGATCATCCAAGGCATCCCGAATTGAAAGGATCAAAGGCAAGAACATGTGTGAAGTCGGTTTTCTATCAGCTGATACTGCATTTGTAGCCTCTTCAAAAGTTTTAAGAAACTGAAAGACTGAATTGGCTTTGCTCCACTCTTGTTCATTTGGGGAGATTTCTGCATATTGATCTGCATAGCTATTGAGGACAGTCTTGTATTCGATTGCTTCTCCAACCATCTTGAAGGTGGAATTCCAACGGTTGGGAATGTCAAGAGCAATACCACGTTTTTTGACAAGACCATTCTTGAGGGCAATTTCATTGAAAGCTTGAATTCTTGAGGGTGAACTATCAATATGTTTCAAGATCTCCCGAATTTTCTTTATCGCCTCATGAATAATTTGCATGCCATCCTGGACCAAAAGATTTAGGATATGCGCACAACATCGTACATGGAAATGTGCACCATCAAGCATCAACTCAAACTTGTGAGCAGCTACAAACAGGTCACATGCAGTATTATTGTTACCAGCATTGTCCACTGTTAGAGTAAACACCTTGCTTCTTATGCCCCATTCAGTCAAGCTACTCACAAGTGCTTCTTCAATAGCAAATCCTGTGTGTGGATACTTGACCTCTTTGAAACTTATTATCTTCTTCTTTATTAGAAAGTCAGAAGTGATATAATGAGCTGTGACCACCATGTAGCTCAAGTTTTTGAATCGATGTCCACAAATCTGAGGTCAAGCACACACGAGAGTCTAGGTTTTCAAGTTCATTGTGAATATCCTGCTTCATTTTCTGATACTTCTTTAGACAATCATCACGAACAGTTTGTCGCCCCAAAGCAATCACAGTTGGCTGCATGGATTGGAGCCATGGTTTGCAGTAAGGATCATCAAACTTGTTGAATGGAATTTCAGCATGTATGGCCCATTCTATCATACGCTCACGACTAAACTGAGGGTCAAAGACAAAATTTTCTATGCTCTTCTTCATGGTGGCTGTGAATCTATTCCTCTCAACTTCCCCAATGGCATGGCAATACTTAGAAATGTGGGATATAAGGCTACTAGTTCCGGACCTAGTGCTTAAATGGAGCTGACAATACTTGCAAACAGCTTTAAAACCATCATCTACTGAATTCTCCTCAAAATGTTCCCACACCTTGGACCTCTTAACACGTGTTGGGGTTGAATCACCGGAACTTTCTGTTGCAGACATGTTGGCTGATAGGCTAGACAATGGCAGCCAGCAGAAAATATCATAAAATGTAAATGGCAGGTAGAGTAAAATATTTATAAGGCAAAAGGTCTATTTTGTGCCACAATACAAAATCTCAGTAAGAATAGCCATGATTATTGCCCAGAAAATAATAGAGTAGCAGATTAAAATAATGGAGCAAAAGAATCTATTGATCATAATAGCTTGGCTAAATTCTATTTGCTCCTTCCACTACTTGCTGCTAAAATGCTATGCCTGTCACCCTTGTGTAAAATAATGGAGTTTCAATTCAGTTGTACTGTAGGGCAGGAGCAAAGAATCAGGCATTTAGCTTATGTGCAAGTCAAAACACACAAGCTGTAATTCTTTTACTAGGATTAATCTGTAGCTGAACACAAGTCATCACAAACCAGGGCCGTCTCGAGAAAATTGGAGACAGACTTAAAACAAAAAATGAGACCCACTAGCCTAGGAAAAATAATGCTAAATGTACGATATAATGTAGTATAAAAGTATATTACAAGAAGATATATCTTTACTTGAATAGCATAATTCTTTTTTAGTGTTTTTTTAAAATAAAGTCTTCAATGATATGCTCATAATCAATCTTCTCAACATTCATTAAGCCTTTCTCGTGTCATTGTAGAACACAAATAAGTCTTCAATAACTTCAATTTAGAAAAGCTCGCTCTCTGGCGATGCAACGGTGACATAAATAGTCAATAGAACTCTATATGCAATAGTTGCATTAGGAAAACAACCATGACCCTTTAAAAACCTCAGAATTTCAATAGGCCTCATTCTTTCTTCTAGAATGAATTCTCGTAGAAACTTCAACTCATATATAACTAGAAGGACTCCCAGCGCGTTGCTGCGTGGTATGAACAATGAATACAAATGTGTTTCGACTCGACGTGTACTTCAGAGATGCATTTGTATGTTTTTTGATAATGTAGGAATCTTCCGATATAGTATAGATGTATTAGCATAGTTCAGAAGATTGTATCCATTGTCATATACTATATAGAGTATTTAAATTAATGTCTAAACTATAAAGTGAAGCAGTATTGAACGGAAATATTTAAATGGGTTGGATACAACATTTGGTAATGGAATAAAAGGAAGATAATCATTTATTTCAGGTAGTGCTCGGTGGCCAATTGGATGCCTTCAATTGTTTTGTTGACGTCTTATATTGGGACCTGTGTTAAGAGAAGAGCATTAGCATGTATATGTTAGATATCAGAGTTGAGTAAAAAAAAACTTAATAAGTGTGTATACAGGGTTTTAAGATTAATGCAGGAACCTGTAATTATAGCAACGCTGGGCAATGCAGGTTCGTGATGCAAGAAATTTATAAAAATATCAAAACTTTAGAACTAAAAAAAATTGATGGCAACAATTTCCGTTCAAGCACCATATGCAATTATAAGAAACAATATATCATCATATAGCACAACGACAACAGTATAAGAATGGTATATATGTTTTTTGAGAGAACCCGATTTAATTTGAAGATCCAACAGCTCAATAATGCATGGACTCTGAAGAAATATGGCACCAACGCATGAATAATGGATGTATTACGTTACCTGCACAAAATCAGAGGGTAATATCAAATGAGCGTAGATCTTGATCATTTGGAAATCGAAAATATGAACAGAACAATACACAAAAGTGGCACCTTCTGATTGAGATGATAATCTGAGGGGACATCCACATGGATCAGAGTGTACCATATACTATATATATAAGGAAGTGATTAGTTGCCGGATTGCCTACAGCCTGCAGAATAAACATGGGCACCTAGTTGAAAGCCCTGGCACCATGTTGAGGGAGCACCGGCAATGGGAGAATGGGGATGGGGAGGGAGGACGACGTGCCATGCAGCTCGCGAGGTGGAACGTGGATTACCCAAACCTGATGCCGATGGGATCTTAAGTGTTCGAACAATAAAACACCAAAAAGTTGGTGATTTATATAGACAATTAGATTTAGGGAACTCTCAAACAATGAATCAATTGGATGGGCCGGGTGTGGGAATGGTGTAGAGTAAATTGAGGAGCCGGTTCAGATGCATGAGCGTTGAGCAGTTTCTAGATTGTGGTGGATGGGACTGGACATGCATGCATAATTGAATGTAGCCGGCCAGTTCATCTCCGTAGCATCGCAGTGGTAGTTGTTTCCATGTCTCCATGATGGCCACAGTAATTTTCTGAGCACTGCGGGACAGGAACGGCAGGTAGAAGTGGAGGGGAAGGGTGGGTTATGATGACGGGCTGGGTGGAGCACTTAAGTGAGCATTTAACTGATGATGAGGATGCATTTTCTTTTTCTTTTTGCCATCTTTGTATACGGAGCGGCACTTTGTGGTCAGGCGAAGGTGTCGATGGTTGATTTAATTCTTACCGTAACCATACATGAGTGCTGTAGCGTGTGGGCCAGGAGGAGGATGACGTGGAGGGCTGTGGATTGAGAGAATTCCTAAGTGGGGGTTTCTCATATAGTTTTAGATTAGATTCTTTGGCATCAATATTAGATTTTCCACCTTTTAAGGACAGCCTCAAGATTATCACAAAGAAGACACTTCGAGCTCTGGTCATCCAATGTCTTCAATGTTTCTGAAGTAAATAAGAAACCAATTTTTTTTGTTCTAGCTGCAGCGTCGGCGATGGCCGATGGCGGCGGTACGAGAACTCGACCTAACTGTTGCCCCGACGCCCACTGCTTTGCTGGCTGCTGCTTCTTGCATCGCTGCTGGCCGGTCCAATTAACTTAAGCAAGCTGCGCTGCGTTTGCTTGCTTTGCTTGGCCCATCAAACGAGAGGTGCCAGCGGCCGGCAACAAAACATTTTGTATTCAGCTGTGTACGAGAGGTGCTAATGTATGCATGTATGTATTATGTATATTTTTAGAGGCCCCACACATTTTAGAGGCCCTGCGCGGGTGCTCCTGTGGCACATGGCCAGCGACGGCCCTGCACAAACAGCTCTGAATAATCATGCAGATGCACTGATCTATCAATTAGGGTAAAAGGGTACGATCGTTGATGAATGGAGTACTATATGTGGTGCTTCCAGTTCCAGCATTCCTACACTAAACTACTCTATGTGAATGGAGTACTATATATTGTACTTGTCTCTACTGGAGTACTACAGAAACAGAATACAGCTTCCTTCGTTAGATACAGATTGATCTAACGCTGAGTTGAACCATTTGTGCAAAAGCTTACTATAAGATGTTGCCTGTTCAGTGTTTCTTAACTGTAATACCATGAATTCGTGGAAAAAGAACTTTTTTGTTTACGTTTAATAATTCTGAAATAGCTTGAGAAATATCATGCGTAGAAGAAAAACTCTCTTTACTAAAGATCTTATGAGAATTAATCTATGCAGAAGACATTATAGATTTTCATCGCACCTGCAGAATGGCATCTGCACAACAATCTCCTAGGAAATATCTATAAAAATTTGCAGGATAGTGTTGGCTCTGAGAAATTTCATGGAAACTTGGAAACTCTTAGGCGCATTGCAGCCTGACGCTCGCGTACTATTTGACAGCTCCCTCGTGCTTGACGACCGCTTCCTTAGCCATTGCAGCTGACACAGCAAGCTACCAGTTTGTAAGAGATGGAACTCACCTTTGTGGTGTGGCCTCTGAGCGTGAGGCGCTCCAGCTTCACGGCAGCATCCAGGAACTGGTTGAGCGGACGGAGCCGTATGTGCAGGACCTTGGACCACTTGACGAAGCGGTGGACGTCCTTCTTGGGCGGACTTCTTGAGCGGACGGAGCCGGCGTTGGAGATGCAGCGGCGGAGCACCAGTGCGGCGGGTTGGAGTGCCGGGGCAGCAGCGCAGCCGCCGGGCGCCCGGGGAGCAGGCGGGCGCAGCGCGGCGCGGCGGGTGAGGGACTAGGAAACCCTACCTAGTCGCCCTGGGAGATCCGGCGGCGGCCATGGAGCGGAAGAGTGGGGAGTCGGAGTCAGTCGGGGACGAGGACCGGTGGCTGCTTTTTTTTTTTTTTTTTTTTTTTTTTTTTTTTTTTGAGAATTACAGTCTGCTGGCTGCTGGACCGTGGTGTGATGGGGTGGGTTCCAACCGTGGTTCAGCCCAGTAGGAAACCAATCCAAACCGAATTGCTCTAAACAACAACTCAAACCAAACCAGTCCACCAGTTCTATCAGCCTGTTTCCACCCAAATTAAATTGGCCCAACAACAAAAACCACACCATGCAAACCGGTTCCTCCCAAACCATTGGCAGGGCGAATCACATCCAAAGTGGGAGTATGTCGGCTTCCTGATGCCTCATAGTCACATACTATTTCCTTCGTAGCCTAAAGAAGAATAGGAAAAAATACCACTAGCTGCCAAAGGATGTTTCTGTGAATGCATGGTAAGTGTGGATATTTTTGTTATCAACAACAACGGTAACGTTGGATGCTTCTATGTTGTAGCATTTCTGACCTAGTAGATGGATACATTTAGATTGGGTCCTTTGATATATATATAGAGAGAGATATAACACCAATGGATAAAATGTAGCTTGGTCTTCTGTCAAGAATAAATAAAAAGAGTTATGGCATTATATATTTGACAGTGTACCAACAACGCACATGCTCATTACTGAGGTAGGCATTACTTCACCCACAGTGTGAAAAACTATTCTCCAACAACTCCTATAAACAGTACTTGATGCTAAATAAAAAAAACTTATCTATGCAACTCTTTTGTGATCGATTAACTTTTTTTTTAAGACAAAGAGATAATTCCAGCCTCTATAAACATACACAACCAACGATTGAACTGATCTGCTAATTTATTTTTCTCAGTGGCAACAAATGTCTCGACAACATTGCAAATTTCACAAGACTTGATTAATTAATATAAAAACATATGACTATAAACCGTCGGATAAGGTGTCGTGAGTCATCCATTTTTCGACAACCATAGTAAAAAAACTCATAAAAACATATATGCCACTATAAGAATAAAAAAAACCCTCGCCAATTTCTACTAAGTATTAACTATTATTAGCTATATTCTACTCTTCACAGATTCACACTTTATAGGTGGGAAAGAAAGGATCATTTGAATAAGAAAATCCCCAACCTTAACCTCTCGACCGGGATGATGCATTCGAGCCTCGATGTTTATAAAGACCAGAAGACAAACATGCACCCACAGTTCCACGCGCGTCGCTCGTCGGTGCCTCCTGCGGCGTGTAGTGCGCTAGTGCCACAATGGCTCGATCATCTAGGGCTCGGGACAGACGAACAATTTACCGTTTATGCGCAGACATGAGACCCGCATGCCTTCCATCGTTGCGCTCTCGGGTTTGGTTGGCTCTCGATCGACAGTTACGGGGATGGACACCAGAGCCTGGGTGATTTAAAGCAAACAATACTTTCAAACTCAACATGGGAGTATCTGGGCTTGCTGATGCCTCACAGGCGCATACTAATTTCTTCATAGCCTAGAAGAAGCATAGGAAAAATACTACTAGTTACGAAGCAATGTTTTTGTGGTATATAACAGCAATGGTAAGTTTGGATGTACTGTCAAAAACAAATTGGTAAGTTTGGATGCCTCTGTGTTGTGGCATTTCTGACCTAGTGGATGGATGCATTCTTCTTTTTGATATATAGAGATATATATAGCACCGATGGATGAAAGGTACACCTTAGTCTTCTGTCAAGAATAAACTTGTCGAGATGGAAAATCATCGATCATTAACAACACTAACTGACGCTAAATATAAAAAAACTGATGTATGCCACTCTTTTTGTGATTAATTAATCTTTTGTGGAAAAATACATATAACTTATGTATCCAAACCAGACTGATATGCTAATAGATACTATTTTTCAGCTAGCTAAATTTTAGTAGGAGGTTATTTAGATCTACCTGCTAATAGGTGGTTCTGTGGTTGGATGGTAAGTTAAAAAAAATACATATAAATTATTACAACCTATTCGCAACTCCAAATGCAAATAAAATGATTTGTGGTTAGCTAAAACTAATAATTAGCAGGTCTGTTTAGATTCACTAGTGCTAATAATTTTAGCTACTAAATTTGAGTGACAACGCATCCAAACAAGCCCTAAACATAATTGTGTCAAACTTGGTGGAGGAGGTTCCCCACAAACGCGACCATCTCCAATTGCACCTTAGATGGTTTCCGGATGGTTTCCGAGATGGTGCCAGATCGAGCGCAATGTCATAAAAAATTCCGCCTCTGGGATCGAACCACTTTGATTACCAACTGCTACAAACCCGCTGGTAACCGGATGAATTCAGAGAAGAAGAGGAAGAACTCAAACAGATTATGCTCGTGAATCTGTGATAGCTAGCTCTCTCGGCTGAATGCTTAGGGGATGAACACCAGAGCGTGGGAACCTGCACCTGGTGCACTCCTTTCCCCATGGTCAACAATTCCTCAGAGCGGAATGGCAACCACAAATCGTGCTTTTAATGCCAACATGGGCGTTTATGGGCTTCCTGATGCCTCACAGGCACATATTAGCTTTCTTCAAAGCCGAGAAGAAGCATAGAAAAAATACTAGTCACCAAAGGATATTTCTGTTTCTGTGTTGCAGTTTGCATTTCAGCTAAACTAGTGGATGGATGTGTTCAAATGGGATCTTTGATATAGAGAGATATATATATAGCACGAATGACGAATGGGTGAAAGGTAGCTTGGCCTTCTATCAAGAATAAACAAGAGTTATATTTGACAGCGTACCGATGCACATGCTCATCACTGGGGTGAGGGTGACGACATTACTTGAGCTGCAGCACAAGGGTGGAAATTAATGAGATGGGATGTGCTGATAAGTGAGCGGCTATGAGCAAATGTAGTGCAGTGAGCGCCCACTTTTACTGCTCCAGCTCTGTTTTTCACCAACATTCACCACTGACAACGGGTTGTGAATTATAAATGCTCCGTGTCATAGTTAAAATAAAATGAGTGAAAATATATGGCCAGTTCTCAAATTTATTTAGGTGTGTCATGTCAGTTCTTGTACTAGTAAATTACGAAGTTTTGGTCCTCAAACTTGTCGAAGTGTGTCATGCCGGTATTCGTACTCTTAAAATTCATCAACATTGCAATACATTTCTTGATGCAAATCATCAGTAACAACAATACTTGATGCTCAATAAAAAAAACTTATGTATGCCGCCTTTTGTGATTGAATCAACTAGAATCTTTTAGAAAAAAAGGAATAATTTCAGTATCTATAAACGTACACAGCCAACAGTTGAATTAACTGATCTTCTAATTTCCTTTTCTCAGTTTTAGACATAAACTTGGTGATCTTGGCGATGACATAAACACGTCATCGTCTAGGGTCCAGGAGGGCCGAACGGTTTGCTGTTTACGCGTTTTGACGCGAGAGACTTGACTGATGCAGGAGACTACATGCCTTCCATTGCTGTTTCGGCTGATATGCTTGGGGATGAACACCGGAGAGCCTGGGTGGTTATGAAGAAAAAGGTACTTTCAAACCCAACATGGGAGTATCTGGGCTTCCTGATGCCTCACAGGCACATACTAATTTCTGCATAGCCGATCAATAAGAAGCATAGGAAAAATACTACTAGCTATGAAAGATGTTTTTGTGGTATATAAGTGTGGATGTTTCTGTTACCAGCAACAATGGTAAGTTTGGATGATTATTTTTGTAGCATTTCTGTGACCTAGTAGATGCTCAGTTTGACGGGGTCATTTATATATATATAGAGAGAGAGATAGCACCAATGGATGAAAGGTAGCTTGGCCTTCTGTCAAGAATATACAATACTTATGACATTATATTTGACAGTGTACCAACGCACATGCTCATCACTGAACATTACTTGAGCTAGTTTACAGTACAAGTCTTAGCTTTGCCGAACCTGAAAATTTTAACCTTCTGTCAAGAATATACAAGAGTTATGACATTATTTTTGATAGTGTACCAACACACATGCTCATCACAGCCTGGTCGAGCTGGAGGCAGCCTTCCAAACACACCCTATAAGGCTGAACTTGCAGAACTTGAAATTTTTAATATGGTATGATATCGATCTTCCACACTTTCTAGCGCTGGTCACATTTTTTGCAAGCAAATTGTGAAGTTTTACTCAGGTTCAAAATTGTGTTCCCGGCTTACTCTGTTGAGTACTTGGGTTTAGACTATTTAGTAACTTTTGGGGGAAAACTGATGCGTACACACATACACCACGCCAACTTAAATGTGGATTTGGGGGAAAAAGAAAAAGAATCTAGAGCTTCTTCTCAAACTAGTAGGTGCGTGATTGAGAGAAAAAAGACTAGTAGCTGCGTGCCTGTGTACTTGTGATTCATGAGCTAGTGTGGTAGTTTTTGTAATTATTTTGAGCTATGCAGTGGGAAAGAATAATATGAAATCAATCAGACCTATTTTTTTTTCCGAAAGCGTGCATTGTACACGTACTACATTAAGGGTAAATACAGTTTAAGTTACATCCACTGCGGGCTTTGGCGAGCTGCCATCGCACACGAGTGGCCCGCTGGAACCAGATGAAAACCGCTAGATGTCTTTTTCTCCAAAGTCCCAACTCTTTTCTCCCGATCCAAGCTCCACCACTGTGCGCGTGTGGTCATCTGACAGACTTGAAGAGAACGACAGTTTGTCGTTTACGGCAAGACGCCAGAGGTTAATCTGACGGACAGACAATCTAGAGATCGCTTGCCTTCCATTGTTGGGTTCTCGGTTTTACTTGGCTCTCGCCTGACATCAGGGCCGTCGCTGGCCATGTGCCACAGGAGCACCCGCGCAGGGCCTCTAAAATGTGTGGGCCTCTAAAAATATACATAATACATACATGCATACATTAGCACCTCCTCTCGTACACAGCTGAATACAAAATGTTTTCACTCATTTACTAGTAATTTACTAGTACAAGAACTGACATGACACACCTAAATAAATTTGAGAACTGGCCATATATTTTCACTCATTTTATTTTAACTATGACACGGAGCATTTATAATTCACAACCCGTTGTCAGTGGTGAATGTTGGTGAAAAACAGAGCTGGAGCAGTAAAAGTGGGCGCTCACTGCACTACATTTGCTCATAGCCGCTCACTTATCAGCACATCCCATCTCATTAATTTCCACCCCTTGTGCTGCAGCTCAAGTAATGTCGTCACCCTCACCCCAGTGATGAGCATGTGCATCGGTACGCTGTCAAATATAACTCTTGTTTATTCTTGATAGAAGGCCAAGCTACCTTTCACCCATTCGTCATTCGTGCTATATATATATCTCTCTATACCAAAGATCCCATTTGAACACATCCATCCACTAGTTTAGCTGAAATGCAAACTGCAACACAGAAACAGAAATATCCTTTGGTGACTAGTATTTTTTCTATGCTTCTTCTCGGCTTTGAAGAAAGCTAATATGTGCCTGTGAGGCATCAGGAAGCCCATAAACGCCCATGTTGGCATTAAAAGCACGATTTGTGGTTGCCATTCCGCTCTGAGGAATTGTTGACCATGGGGAAAGGAGTGCACCAGGTGCAGGTTCCCACGCTCTGGTGTTCATCCCCTAAGCATTCAGCCGAGAGAGCTAGCTATCACAGATTCACGAGCATAATCTGTTTGAGTTCTTCCTCTTCTTCTCTGAATTCATCCGGTTACCAGCGGGTTTGTAGCAGTTGGTAATCAAAGTGGTTCGATCCCAGAGGCGGAATTTTTTATGACATTGCGCTCGATCTGGCACCATCTCGGAAACCATCCGGAAACCATCTAAGGTGCAATTGGAGATGGTCGCGTTTGTGGGGAACCTCCTCCACCAAGTTTGACACAATTATGTTTAGGGCTTGTTTGGATGCGTTGTCACTCAAATTTAGTAGCTAAAATTATTAGCACTAGTGAATCTAAACAGACCTGCTAATTATTAGTTTTAGCTAACCACAAATCATTTTATTTGCATTTGGAGTTGCGAATAGGTTGTAATAATTTATATGTATTTTTAACTTACCATCCAACCACAGAACCACCTATTAGCAGGTAGATCTAAATAACCTCCTACTAAAATTTAGCTAGCTGAAAAATAGTATCTATTAGCATATCAGTCTGGTTTGGATACATAAGTTATATGTATTTTTCCACAAAAAGATTAATTAATCACAAAAAGAGTGGCATACATCAGTTTTTTTTTATATTTAGCGTCAGTTAGTGTTGTTAATGATCGATGATTTTCCATCTCGACAAGTTTATTCTTGACAGAAGACTAAGGTGTACCTTTCATCCATCGGTGCTATATATATCTCTATATATCAAAAGAAGAATGCATCCATCCACTAGGTCAGAAATGCCACAACACAGAGGCATCCAAACTTACCAATTTGTTTTTGACAGTACATCCAAACTTACCATTGCTGTTATATACCACAAAAACATTGCTTCGTAACTAGTAGTATTTTTCCTATGCTTCTTCTAGGCTATGAAGAAATTAGTATGCGCCTGTGAGGCATCAGCAAGCCCAGATACTCCCATGTTGAGTTTGAAAGTATTGTTTGCTTTAAATCACCCAGGCTCTGGTGTCCATCCCCGTAACTGTCGATCGAGAGCCAACCAAACCCGAGAGCGCAACGATGGAAGGCATGCGGGTCTCATGTCTGCGCATAAACGGTAAATTGTTCGTCTGTCCCGAGCCCTAGATGATCGAGCCATTGTGGCACTAGCGCACTACACGCCGCAGGAGGCACCGACGAGCGACGCGCGTGGAACTGTGGGTGCATGTTTGTCTTCTGGTCTTTATAAACATCGAGGCTCGAATGCATCATCCCGGTCGAGAGGTTAAGGTTGGGGATTTTCTTATTCAAATGATCCTTTCTTTCCCACCTATAAAGTGTGAATCTGTGAAGAGTAGAATATAGCTAATAATAGTTAATACTTAGTAGAAATTGGCGAGGGTTTTTTTATTCTTATAGTGGCATATATGTTTTTATGAGTTTTTTTTACTATGGTTTGTCGAAAAATGGATGACTCACGACACCTTATCCGACGGTTTATAGTCATATGTTTTTATATTAATTAATCAAGTCTTGTGAAATTTGCAATGTTGTCGAGACATTTGTTGCCACTGAGAAAAATAAATTAGCAGATCAGTTCAATCGTTGGTTGTGTATGTTTATAGAGGCTGGAATTATCTCTTTGTCTTAAAAAAGTTAATCGATCACAAAAGAGTTGCATAGATAAGTTTTTTTATTTAGCATCAAGTACTGTTTATAGGAGTTGTTGGAGAATAGTTTTTCACACTGTGGGTGAAGTAATGCCTACCTCAGTAATGAGCATGTGCGTTGTTGGTACACTGTCAAATATATAATGCCATAACTCTTTTTTATTTATTCTTGACAGAAGACCAAGCTACATTTTATCCATTGGTGTTATATCTCTCTCTATATATATATCAAAAGGACCCAATCTAAATGTATCCATCTACTAGGTCAGAAATGCTACAACATAGAAGCATCCAACGTTACCGTTGTTGTTGATAACAAAAATATCCACACTTACCATGCATTCACAGAAACATCCTTTGGCAGCTAGTGGTATTTTTTCCTATTCTTCTTTAGGCTACGAAGGAAATAGTATGTGACTATGAGGCATCAGGAAGCCGACATACTCCCACTTTGGATGTGATTCGCCCTGCCAATGGTTTGGGAGGAACCGGTTTGCATGGTGTGGTTTTTGTTGTTGGGCCAATTTAATTTGGGTGGAAACAGGCTGATAGAACTGGTGGACTGGTTTGGTTTGAGTTGTTGTTTTAGAGCAATTCGGTTTGGATTGGTTTCCTACTGGGCTGAACCACGGTTGGAACCCACCCCATCACACCACGGTCCAGCAGCCAGCATTCTCAAAAAAAAAAAAAAAAAAAAAAAAAAAAAAGCAGCCACCGGTCCTCGTCCCCGACTGACTCCGACTCCCCACTCTTCCGCTCCATGGCCGCCGCCGGATCTCCCAGGGCGACTAGGTAGGGTTTCTAGTCCCTCACCCGCCGCGCCGCGCTGCGCCCGCCTGCTCCCTCGGCGCCCGGCGGCTGCGCTGCTGCCCCGGCACTCCAACCCGCCGCACTGGTGCTCCGCCGCTGCATCTCCAACGCCGGCTCCGTCCGCTCAAGAAGTCCGCCCAAGAAGGACGTCCACCGCTTCGTCAAGTGGTCCAAGGTCCTGCACATACGGCTCCGTCCGCTCAACCAGTTCCTGGATGCTGCCGTGAAGCTGGAGCGCCTCACGCTCAGAGGCCACACCACAAAGGTGAGTTCCATCTCTTACAAACTGGTAGCTTGCTGTGTCAGCTGCAATGGCTAAGGAAGCGGTCGTCAAGCACGAGGGGAGCTGTCAAATAGTACGCGAGCGTCAGGCTGCAATGCGCCTAAGAGTTTCCAAGTTTCCATGAAATTTCTCAGAGCCAACACTATCCTGCAAATTTTTATAGATATTTCCTAGGAGATTGTTGTGCAGATGCCATTCTGCAGGTGCGATGAAAATCTATAATGTCTTCTGCATAGATTAATTCTCATAAGATCTTTAGTAAAGAGAGTTTTTCTTCTACGCATGATATTTCTCAAGCTATTTCAGAATTATTAAACGTAAACAAAAAGTTCTTTTCCACGAATTCATGGTATTACAGTTAAGAAACACTGAACAGGCAACATCTTATAGTAAGCTTTTGCACAAATGGTTCAACTCAGCGTTAGATCAATCTGTATCTAACGAAGGAAGCTGTATTCTGTTTCTGTAGTACTCCAGTAGAGACAAGTACAATATATAGTACTCCATTCACATAGAGTAGTTTAGTGTAGGAATGCTGGAACTGGAAGCACCACATATAGTACTCCATTCATCAACGATCGTACCCTTTACCCTAATTGATAGATCAGTGCATCTGCATGATTATTCAGAGCTGTTTGTGCAGGGCCGTCGCTGGCCATGTGCCACAGGAGCACCCGCGCAGGGCCTCTAAAATGTGTGGGCCTCTAAAAATATACATAATACATACATGCATACATTAGCACCTCTCGTACACAGCTGAATACAAAATGTTTTGTTGCCGGCCGCTGGCACCTCTCGTTTGATGGGCCAAGCAAAGCAAGCAACGCAGCGCAGCTTGCTTAAGTTAATTGGACCGGCCAGCAGCGATGCAAGAAGCAGCAGCCAGCAAAGCAGTGGGCGTCGGGGCAACAGTTAGGTCGAGTTCTCGTACCGCCGCCATCGGCCATCGCCGACGCTGCAGCTAGAACAAAAAAATTGGTTTCTTATTTACTTCAGAAACATTGAAGACATTGGATGACCAGAGCTCGAAGTGTCTTCTTGTGATAATCTTGAGGCTGTCCTTAAAAAGGTGGAAAATCTAATATTGATGCCAAAGAATCTAATCTAAAACTATATGAGAAACCCCCACTTAGGAATTCTCTCAATCCACAGCCCTCCACGTCATCCTCCTCCTGGCCCACACGCTACAGCACTCATGTATGGTTACGGTAAGAATTAAATCAACCATCGACACCTTCGCCTGACCACAAAGTGCCGCTCCGTATACAAAGATGGCAAAAGAAAAAGAAAATGCATCCTCATCATCAGTTAAATGCTCACTTAAGTGCTCCACCCAGCCCGTCATCATAACCCACCCTTCCCCTCCACTTCTACCTGCCGTTCCTGTCCCGCAGTGCTCAGAAAATTACTGTGGCCATCATGGAGACATGGAAACAACTACCACTGCGATGCTACGGAGATGAACTGGCCGGCTACATTCAATTATGCATGCATGTCCAGTCCCATCCACCACAATCTAGAAACTGCTCAACGCTCATGCATCTGAACCGGCTCCTCAATTTACTCTACACCATTCCCACACCCGGCCCATCCAATTGATTCATTGTTTGAGAGTTCCCTAAATCTAATTGTCTATATAAATCACCAACTTTTGGTGTTTTATTGTTCGAACACTTAAGATCCCATCGGCATCAGGTTTGGGTAATCCACGTTCCACCTCGCGAGCTGCATGGCACGTCGTCCTCCCTCCCCATCTCTCTCCCATTGCCGGTGCTCCCTCAACATGGTGCCAGGGCTTTCAACTAGGTGCCCATGTTTATTCTGCAGGCTGTAGGCAATCCGGCAACTAATCACTTCCTTATATATATAGTATATGGTACACTCTGATCCATGTGGATGTCCCCTCAGATTATCATCTCAATCAGAAGGTGCCACTTTGTGTATTGTTCTGTTCATATTTTCGATTTCCAAATGATCAAGATCTACGCTCATTTGATATTACCCTCTGATTTTGTGCAGGTAACGTAATACATCCATTATTCATGCGTTGGTGCCATATTTCTTCAGAGTCCATGCATTATTGAGCTGTTGGATCTTCAAATTAAATCGGGTTCTCTCAAAAACATATATACCATTCTTATACTGTTGTCGGTGTGCTATATGATGATATATTGTTTCTTATAATTGCATATGGTGCTTGAAGCGGAAATTGTTGCCATCAATTTTTTTAGTTCTAAAGTTTTGATATTTTTATAAATTTCTTGCATCACGAACCTGCATTGCCCTTGGCGTTGCTATAATTACAGGTTCCTGCATTAATCTTAAAACCCTGTATACACACTTATTAAGTTTTTTTTACTCAACTCTGATATCTAACATATACATGCTACGTTCTCTTAACACAGGTCCCAATATAAGACGTCAACAAAACAATTGAAGGCATCCAATTGGCCCACCGAGCACTACCTGAAATAAATGATTATCTTCCTTTTATTCCATTACCAAATGTTGTATCCAACCCATTTAAATATTTCCGTTCAATACTGCTTCACTTTATAGTTTAGACATTAATTTAAATACTCTATATAGTATATGACAATGGATACAATCTTCTGAACTATGCTAATACATCTATACTATATCAGAAGATTCCTACATTATCAAAAAACATACAAATGCATCTCTGAAGTACACGTCGAGTCGAAACACATTTGTATTCATTGTTCATACCAAGCAGCAACGCCGGGAGTCCTTCTAGTTATATATGAGTTGAAGTTTCTACGAGAATTCATTCTAGAAGAAAGAATGAGGCCTATTGAAATTCTGGAGGTTTTAAAGGGTCATGGTTGTTTTCCTAATGCAACTATTGCATATAGAGTTCTATTGACTATTTATGTCACCGTTGCATCACGAGAGCGAAGCTTTTCTAAATTGAAGTTATTGAAGACTTATTTGTGTTCTACAATGACACGAGAAAGGCTTAATGAATGTTGGAGAAGATTGATTATGAGCATATCATTGAAGACTTTTATTTTAAAAAACACTAAAAGAATTATGCTATTCAAGTAAAGATATATCTTCTTGTAATATACTTTATACTACATTATATCGTACATTTAGCATTATTTTTCCTAGGCTAGTGGGTCTCATTTTTTGTTTTCGTGCATGGGTCTCCAATTTTCTCGAGACGGCCCTGCTGACATGTTTGGGCATGAACACCGGAGCTTAGACGGTTCAAGTGCTTCAAGTGTCCTACGTGGGAGTATTGGGCTTCCTGATGCCTCACAGGCGCATACTAATTTTCTTCATAGCCAAGAAGAAGCATAGGGAAAAAAATACTAGGTTGTTTCTATGGTAAAGGTAAGTGTGGATATTTCCGCGGGTAAGTTTGGATGTTTTCGTGTTGTAGCAGTTCTCTAACCTAGTAGAAGGATGCTTGCATTCAGATGGGATCTTTTGATATAGAGAGAGGTATATATAGCACGAATGGGTGAAAAGTAGTTTGGCGTCCAAAATAAACAATGAGTTATGGCAATATATTTGACAGTGTACCAACACAAATGATCATCACTAAGGTAGACATTACTTGAGCTACAGTACCGTGCAAGGGTGTGGAAAGGATAAGGTTTCCGAACTTGATAAATTTTAATGCATTGGATCGGACATGCTGTCTTTCACCCTTTCTATAGCTGGTCACATTTTCTGCAATACATATTATTATTATGTAAAAGCTTAACTAACCAAATTAAGCAAAATTGTAAAGCTTATTACTCAGAAAAACTGCACTTTGCATTACTCTGTTGGGTTTAGACTATTTAATTACTTTTATAATGCCGTATTAATAGTTCCGCAAAAAAAATATAATGCCGTATTAATAGGATCAGCTGATAAAACTGATATGTGCACATACATACACCACCAAACTTACATGTGCCCGAGCTTCTTCTCTCAAACTAGTAGCTGCGTGCCTGCGTACATGTACGTGACTCATGAGTGTGGTAGTTGTTCTAATTAATCTGATCTATGCAGTAGGAAAGCATAATACGAAATCAATCAGACCCATTCAAAAACTACACTTCCATGGAAAAGTTTGGCAAACTATGGCCATTGTCCAAACGAGTCCTTAGGCTGTCTCCAACAGACTATGGAGACCCATCTCTCCTTTGCGGCGTCTACAGTGAAAAAATTCTCCACCAAAAAATCGTGATCTCCAACAGACTACCCATTCACGCCCACATGCACCTCTGCCTGCGTGTAGGCGTCGTCTACCCCACCGCCCGGCCAGCCCCGCCAAGACGCCTCCTTCCTCCTCGCTCGTGGACCGCGGGGGCTGCATCGTAGCGCCAGTCGAGCTGTGCGGGGCCTCGCCGCGTGCCGCGGCGCCCGGCCTCGAAGCTGTGCGCGAGCTCCCGTCAACGCTGGCTGCTGGAGCTCCCCGCCCCGCTGAGCTGTGGCTTGGACCCGCGCGCCGCCGCCGAGCTCCGTGAGCCGCACCTTGGACCCGCCGCGATTCGGTGGCGCTTCGTCGCTAGGGATCTCGTGGGTGGTGGGGCCCGTGGTGGGAGAGGCAAAGAGACGCCGAGGCGACGCATGTTTGCCAATCCTCTCCTCGGATGCAAAACAAGTCTTCCGTATGCATCACCTGTTGGAGGCCGTTTTCATGACGCAGAGATGACCGGCCGCCATGCATACTTGTTTTTTGCGTTACCTGTTGGAGACAGCCTTACCATTCTGTGGATGCATTCGACCCCCCTTACTGCCATACAGAAATGTGCAATCATCTACGTATTGGTTCCTCTACTGCAATCATCTACATATTGGTTCCCAACACAATATCCCTCCCGCTGCACTTAAACCCATCAGAAGCACAAACAGATAGGGAAACATGTTTACACTGCTTGACTACACATCATCAGTCACAGTAAGTTTGCAATCACGATTCAAGAGTGGTATGGTAGCTTACAATCTTGGTTCCTGTGTTTTCACCACAAGAGTGCAGTTTTGCTGAGACGTAGTAGTGTGCAGTAGTGTGCTAGTGCCACGTCAATCGCCTTCGGTGCGCACGTATACTCTGACTTACGGAGATGTAGACGCATACGTGGTCATCTAGGGCCTGGGAGAGATAGCAGTTTTGCTGTTTCCACGGGCTGGCGTGCTGGAGCCTTGAGAGAGAGACCGCTTGCGTTCCATGCCCTCAATTTTCCTTGGCCCTCGACGACCAATGATTTGCTTGAGGATGAACACCGGAGCCTGAGCGACTGCACATGGTGCACCTCTCCCAAGGGCTGACCCTCTATTGAAGCCGAAAAACATTGGACACATGTGCTTTCAACCCCAACGTGGGACTCTCTGGGATTCCTGATGCCTCACAGGCACATTCTAATTTCTTCAAAACCAAGAAGAAGAAGCATAGGAAAAAGATGACTAGCTAGTTACCAAAGGGTATATATATAAGTGTGGATATTT
Source organism: Hyparrhenia diplandra (assembly GCA_015847255.1). Lineage (NCBI taxonomy): Eukaryota > Viridiplantae > Streptophyta > Magnoliopsida > Poales > Poaceae > Hyparrhenia > Hyparrhenia diplandra. The sequence goes on from JADLZK010001435.1 coordinate 162,857, forward strand.
CTGTTAGCGTCTCTCTGAGCTAGCAGTGTAGCAAAAGTATGCATTCAGCATGGGGTCTTTCGATATATATAGAGAGAGATATATAGCACCAATAGATGAAAGGTAGCACGGCTTTCTGTCACGAATAAACAAAAGTCATGGCATTATATTTGACAGTGTACTAACGCACATCAGCACATGCTCATCACTGCAGTAGGCATTGCTTGAGCTCCACGATAGTACAAGGGTGGAAATTAAGGATAAATTTGCTGAACTTGATAAATTTTAATGGCACATGCTATCTCCCATCCTTTCTTTCGCTGGTCTCACATTTTTCTGCAATACACATTATTATTATGTAACAGCTTTAACTAAACAAATTAAGGGCAAGTTTGTATCTATTAGCACTAAAGATTAGCTAGCTAATAACTAATAGCTACTATTTTCAGTTAGCTATTTTTTACTAGGAGGCTGTTTAGATCCACCTGCTAATAACCAGGTGGTTGGTTATTGAGTTAAAGATACATATAAACTATTAGTACCAATTCTCACCTCCAAACAGTCTAATGATATTAATAGTTGGTAGCCCCAAGATAGTGAGTTGAAGATGGGTTTTGCACTTGTTCCCAATTCCAAACCAGATAATGAAATTAATAGTTGGCACAATACAATAATTAGCAGGTTTATTAATTAGCAAATCTTTTTAAATCCATCACTGCTAATTTTAGCTACTAATTTTTAGTGTTAATGGATCCGAACAAGCCCTAAGCAAAACTGTAAATCTAACTCAGGTTCAAAACTATACTTCGGTTACTCTGATGGGTTTAGACTATAATAACTGCGGCAAAATTCGTCAAACTTGGTGGAGAGGTTCTCTAAGATGGTCCTGAGATGGCGCCAGATCAAGTGCAATGTCAGAAAAAAAAAAAATCCCCCTCTCACTGCACTTTGATTACCAAACTGTTAGCTGTTACAATCCTGCTAGGAATTAATCGAATGAATTCAGAAAGAAGAAGAAGAATTCAGAAAGAAGAAGAAGAAGAATTCGGACAGAATAGAATGGAACAGAGGAATAGATTCAGAAAGTTCAGAGAACGGAGTTCTTTTCATGCACAGAGAAAAGAGTTAAGAGAACAAAGGTGAGTATTGCGTTCTCCTGCTGTCTGTAACATTGAGCCTTAAGTACTTTTGCCAATCCGCCACAGCCTGGCGACAGCTCATCCAACTCGTCCAAGTGTAACCTGACAACTCCACCCCACTGTCAGACCCTTCCCTTTTGCGTCTTCCTTTCTCTAATGGTTATCTCTGCTGGGTTTAGGTGCAAGCTCCGCCGCTGCGGGTGATCGTTTATGTCAGCGGCAAGGATGGGCACCCAAACCACGACGCTGACGGACCAGGCGCAACACAGGCTGCGGGCGAGCAGCTGGAACTGGAACCACGACGTGGGAACAGGACCCGGCGCGCCAACACACTGACGAGTGGACCCGAGTGGGCGTGATTCGGATGTGCCAACGCAGCTGCGTCTGCGGAATCACGCCAGGCCTTGAGCCATGTATAAAAGGGAGATGACCGTGAGAGAGAGGGAACCATCTATCATTTGAACAAGTCAAACTCGTTAATCTTTCCTCTGAATCCTACCTCTGCTCTGTGCTGTTTGATCTATCCCCAATTCTCGTCTAACTACCCCAAATTCCCTCTTCCAGATCACGGCAACTAACAATTGGTATCCAGCTCCTGGCGATTCTCTTCCGGTTCTAGAATTGCTTGCAAACGATCTCGGTTGGTTCCACTCGGTGGCGAGAGGCTAGCTGTTCATCGTCCTGAGACCCGCAATTCCTGATCACGCTAGTGAATCGACGAATTGGAATGGATCGAGATTTACCACCACCTCCCCATCCACCACCAATCTTTCCCAAGCCACGAATCACACAAACCTATACCCGCAAAACTCAATCAGACATGAGCACGGAGATGCAACAAGTTCTGGCAGAAATCCAGAAGCTCTCGGCGGACACGGTGCGTCAGATCGGCGACATCAACACCAACATCGACCGCCGCTTCACCGACTTCGACCACCATTGGCCTGGAAGAAACCAATGGTTTGCCATTTTACGCGTGTGGGACCGAAGTCATTGACGGGCTGGCCGGAGACCACTTGCCTTCTAGTTTTGCTTGGCTCTCAGAAAACGTCGGTGCATCTGGGCTTCCTGATGCCTCACAATCACATACTAATTTCTTCATAGCCGAGATGAAGCATAAGAAAGAAAAATGCTGGTAGTTACGAAAGATGTCTCGTGGTATATAAGTGTGGATATTTCTGGTACCAACAATGGTAAGTTTGCATGACTTTGTTGTGTCGTAGCAGTTCTAACCTAGTGGATGGATGTATTCAGAAGGGGTCTTTTGATATAGAGATATATATATATAGAACGAATGGATGAAAGGTAGCTTAGCCTTCTGTCAAGAATAAACAATAGTTATGGCATTATTTGACAGTGTACCAACGCACATGCTCATCACTGAGGTAAAGACATTACTTGTCCTGCAGTACAGTACAAGGGCGAAAAAGGATAAGGTTGCCGAACTTAATAAATTTTAATGTCACATGCTATTATCTTCCACCACTCTTTCTATCGCTGAACACATGTTTTCTAAAGTATATATTATTTTTATGTAAAGGCTTAAAAAATTGTAGAGCTTACTCAAATTCAAAACTCTACTCCGGAGTCACTCTGTTGGGTTTAGACTATTTAATAACTTTTATTATTCTATACTGAAACTTAAAGGGAGATTAGCAGATAAAAGTGATGTGAACACACACACACACACCACCTCCTACTTATGGGTAGATTACTCAGATTCTTGTGGTAGTTGTTGTAATTAATTTGAGCTATGCAGTATGTTCTAGGAAATCATGATACAAAATCATTCAGACCCATACATTCTGTGGATGCATTTGAAGTCCTTAACATTCTGGATGCATTCGACCCCTTACTACCATATACTCACAAAAGTGTGCAATCATCAGACATAGTAAGTTAGGCTTTTCCCGGCCTCCCGCTGAACTTAACCGATCAGAAGCACAAACAGATAGGGAAACGGGTTTACACTGCTTGACTATGCATCATCAGCCACAGTAAGTTTGCAATCACGATTCACGAGTGGTATCTATCTTACATTAATCTTGGTTCCTGTAATTTCACCTCACGAGTGGTAACTTAATTACAATCTTCGTTTCTTTAATTTGGTCGCTCATAGCCTAGCTTCCCTAGGGGCAATGCAAGTTTGAGTCCGGGTACTAATCCTTTACAGGACAATATTCCACCTTGTATCCAAGTATTGATGGCCAAAGATTTGGCGTCAGTTATTGAGTATTGGACATCATTTCCATGTTAAAAAACATCGGTAAGAACACTACTTGAAGCTAAATAAAAACTTATGTATGCCACCTTTTGTGATTTGAATAAACTGATCTTCTATTGGTTCCTCAGTGCCAGACAAATGTTTTTGGCAACATTGCAAATTTTACAACACCAAAATTATTAGTAGAAAAAACTATGACTATGAGCATCAAGAACCCGAGCCAATTAATTTCTTACTACTTATTATTGCCTATTATCTATAGACTCTACACTTCACAGATTCACACTTGATAGTTGGAGAATGGATGTAGCCCTAACCTTAACCACCCATTGGAGTGTATGTCACATGTAAGTGCTGCTGGAGCCTTGATGTTTACAGAGACCAGGAGATAACGCTATAGATTGGAATCGAATTAGACTCCAGACTACTGGCATCTGGTGATTCGAGTTGAGGACTGCAGGCGTAGGCATGTCACAACTCGATGAAAGTTAGCTTGGCCTTCTGTCAAGAATAAACAAGAGTTATGACATTATTATTTGATAGTGTACCAACGCGCACATGCTCATCACTGAGGTAAAGACATTACTTGACCTGCAGTACAGTACAAAGGGTGAAAAGGATAAGGTTGCGGAACTTAATAAATTTGAATCTCACATGCTATTATCTTCCACCACTCTTTCTATCGCTGAACACATGTTTTCTGAAGTACATATTATTTTTATGTAAAAGCTTTAAAAAAATTGTAGAGCTTACTCAAATTCAAAACTCTACTCCGGAGTGTTGGGTTTAGACTATTTAATAACTTTTATAATTCTATACTGAAACTTAAAGGGAGATCAGCAGATAAAAGTGATGTGAACACGCACACACACCACCTGCTACTTATGTGTAGATTACTCAGATTCATGAGTGTGGTAGTTGTTGTAATTAATTTGAGCTATGCAGTACATTCTAGGAAATCATGATACAAAATCATTCAGACCCATACAAAAATTACATTTCCATGGAAGAGTTTGGGAAACTATACTGCCATAGTCACAGAAATGTGCGATCATCTATATGTAGCCATCATCAATTCCAATACTGCATATGAAACTCAAAATGCATATGAAACACAAATTATCCTTCCGTGGCACTGAAACCAATCAGAAGCACAAACAAATAGGGAAATGGGTGTACACTACTTGACTACACAGGAGCCACAATAACTTTGCAATCATTCTGCAATTTCTGGGCGGAATGAACCACCTCTAGATTTCCCGCTGTGCAAAGAGTCCATTTTACTCCTGACCTCCTTTGCGAGTGCTTTTCGTAGTTTCACTTCTCGTCCTACTATAGTACTATTCAGACACTGGTATGGTGGCCATTTTTTATATATGATTTAATCCTCACGGAATGCCAAACCAATTAGCCACGGAAATTAACTATCAACTTGTACCACCAAAGTTAATCAGTAAAGAGAAAATCGACCCGTTAGATTCTAAAAGAAAATACCATCAAGTTACGAATACACGACCAATCACAATTCTCCACAAGTATAAAGTGCACACTGTCAAACATCAGCAGTTTTTCTTTTTTTTTCTTTTTTTTTTTTTTTTTTTTTTGGCTCGGACACAAACAACAGCAATCTGCATTCTACTGTCAATCTGCAAGCAATCAGCAGCTACATTTGATCCTGCCTGATGCTCTCAGCTAGATACACCATATACATACTTGATATAGGTGAAAGTTGATCATTAAAGGCCACCCACCAATCACCATCTTGCAACTTTCATCTCAGTCCTAATCTCTGATGCTCACAAGACAAACGGTGCAGTTGATATCAGCGATTAGAACTGGAAAAACAAGGTTCTGGTTTTCATCAACATGAGTAGTATCAACCTAAACACATTGATGTGAAACCAGAGAAGGTATATACATCTAACCAAATTCACATTTTTTATGCAGGGTTTGGACCATTCCATTCAGATGAAGCTCCAAAGCTAAACTGTTGTCGTTACAGAAATAAATATAATATGGATCGTCATCTTAAGTGGTTATGCTAGTGTCGGTTAAAACATGTTACAGTAAAAAGAACTAGTCACAACAATTATGTCAGCAATACCAAGGAGAAGGGCGTGGGCGAGTCAGAATCTTTACCAGTTAGGGTGCACATCCCATCTACTTGGTCACTTCCTTTAGAAGGCAATATCTCCACAGGATTTGGTATATCCTTTTTTGGTGAAAATTACAGGCTCTGCATCAGAAAGCATTTCTCCATCCTCTGGTTCACTCTCAGTCTCGGGACGCTTCACTAATCCATCCATAGCAGGGTCCTTTTGCTGGAGGCACTGACAGTACATATTCCAGGGGAGGTGAACTGTTGTCAGAAGTTTGCACTTCAGGGGCTGACTGAGATTCATTTGGTGACTCACCATGCACTCATGGGACTTCCATACCTTTTTGTGGTGATGCCTCTTCTATACCAGCTGCTTCTTGTTTCTGCAAAACGAAAGTCTATCCATTTGAAAAAAAAAAAAATTTTAGATGGCAAAAATAAATCCCACAAAGTAATTTTATCAAAACGAGCAGATTTTCTCAACAATTTGTTGATGACTAGTATAAAATTTTGATGATAATATTGTATGTTTCATTGCGAGTTGTCATAGTAATTAATTATAAGCAGGTTTGGAAATGCTGACAGTGACAGGGTTGAGAGTTTTCGTATGGATGCATATCCATGAATATGCAAAATTTAGAACACTACGTTGTTGCCTAAAAATATTTATCCTAAGGTGTCTGTGTTACTTGGATCATAAGCCAGTGAAAATGCTTCTGGCCTTCAATTTTCTAAAGGAATGTATGCAGCACAGATACATATCTATGGATCAATGCTACAACTCTACATTCTGTGCACAACTAAGATATACATTTCATAGGTTAAAAAAAGAAAGATGTAAATTTCAGGAACAATGGCATGCAAATCAAGAGAAGCGTCTCCATGGAAATCATCATTACGATGTGTTGGAATATTTGGGCCTGCAGAAATAACTTGATCTTCAGAGGTCTACCACATTCCATTCAACAGTGCAAGTCTACTTTCAAAACTGAATTTGCTCTAGTTATTCTACGAGCAAAGCCTTCCTACCATCCAGCGATTGATTTATGGCTAGAAGCTTTTGTGTAATTCTTCTTATTTTCTTTGTAACTTTCTTTGTTTCGTGAGCCTACCCTGTAAAAGACTTTTTTTTTTTTACAACAACCCTGTAAAAGACTTTTATTCCGTTTAGTTATCAATAAAAGCACAGTAGGGGTTTGCACCCCTCCTGTTTTGTTCAAAAAAAAATCAAGAGAAGCGACAACACAACACGTACAGGTGAGGAAGAAAGGGAGTTCACCTGATTTTGCTGCGCCTGTTGTTCCACAAGTTTTTCACGCACGATACCGTATGACCCTTCCTCTAGGAACACCCACCCATCTCTCCCATACGTCTGTATCATTAAGTATCATGGACAAACTAGTTAGTATTCATTATTCCTCAGTCAAGCATTTGTCAGAAATGAAAATGAATTCCTCAATCTCTTCCAAAATTTGAACAATCAATGAATCAGCTCTTTAATCATGAAAAAAAGTGGCAGATCCTCTCACTAGCACGCCTGTCTAAAATCCAGATGTACTTGGATGTTCTCCACCGAGCTAGATTTCCAGCACACCGCCCCCCCCCCCCCCCCCCCAAAAAAAAAAAAAGGAAAAATCTTGCCGCCTGTGGACTGGCTAGTTTGGATGGAGGCCTGGGAAACAAGCCTGGGCCAGGCAGCACCCCAAGCCGTCGATTTTGCACTCCTAGAGTTGGATCGACATGGCTGGGCGGCAGCCCTCAGGCGAGGCTCCAATCAAAAGGCAGTGAACAGTGCTACTACCTCTATTTCTACTCCACCAGCACAAGAATTTCAACGCGTCCATATATACTTCCATAGACAGCGAAACGGCAAGAATCTTGGACAGAAGAGTACCCTATCGCTACTCGATGGCAAGCACACCGACCACGCCAAGCAGGATTTCTGGGGAAGGGGGGGCAACAGGCAGCTACCTGCAGGAGGTCGGTGATGACCTTGTGGATTTGGGGCTTGGCGAAGCCGTACTGGGCGAGGTAGTCGGTGGCGGCGTCGATCCGGCGTTCTCCTCTCTCGGGCCTCGCCCGGCTCATCGTCTCGGGCCTACTGAGTGGTGGCGGAGGGAGAGTGAAGCTTGAATGCAGAGGAGTATCTGGAAACGGACAGCGGTCGTCAGCACGACACCAAGCAGAACTGCTCGTCAAAAGCGGTGCGTGTTGGGCTTTGAGCAGATGGGCCCATGCATCGAGGACGGTGGCAAAGCTGTTGTTGGGCTAGAATATGTTGATGGGCTGCGACATGGGGAATAGATGGAGAGCAAGAAGAAAGAAGAACTAACTGCACTGGGCACGCTCAGGTGGGCCCTCGTGCTAGCCGGTGGGCTGGAATTACACAAGGGTCCTAGTTTCATACGGACCACCGAAAAACTAAAGTAGTAATCCATCTATCATCAACCGTACCAATCTCTAAAAAAAAAAAAAAAAAAAAATCAACCGTACCAATCATCTAGTTGCTCAAAAACATACCTCATCGTTTCATCCACCCTATATATGTTTTTTAGATAATGAAATTACGTTCCGGCCTCTGCGGTAACACACACGGCCAAAGCCTCTACGTGACCCCACACGGCTAAACTTATTACGAGAATCTAAAAAAAAAAACTTTAGTACATGAAGATATGTGTACTAAAGAGCAACTCGCATCCATAGCGTCGAAGAATTGAGATCCATGGACACCCCACCTCAGCGCCCGAGAACAAAAAGGCAAAGTGATGTCGCCTTCCGGACATCCTCCCGCACCGCAAACCGCCCACGCTTGATCCAAAAACCGAATGTGGATCGATCGGTGGATTGATATGCCGCGTGATTCTGTGATACTGGTCGCTAGGGTGCATCGCGACGTATTTGAATGGTCGCCATTGGAGAAGCACTAGTCCCAGCCGGAAGAGAGATCGTTGCTCTTTGTTAGAATGTGTGAGCAACGGCCGCCCGTCGTCATGTTAGCGAAGACGGGAAGTCGATTGACCGGATCTGTGACCCCATCCTCTCCTCTTCGACCTCCACCTTGGGCACCCTTTTTGTAGCTTGCGCGCCGAACGGCGTGAGGTATTCCCGCCGACATCGGATATGCCGGGCGGTGAGGTCCGAATCATGAGATACTTCCTTGCAAGGTCTCCGGCGACGAGTAGGAGTGCATCAACAACACCTCCAACAAGGGACCGCGGCACCCGATGGCGTCGTTGTTGCCGTGTCGGCACAAAATGTACCAAACAATGCTTTCGCCGGGCACTCCTGCGGCTAACGCCGCCATCGCCCGGGGTGTGTCTTCTTTGTGCCACCAAGGCGGCCATCGGCGGTAGAATGCGGCCGTCGATTTGGTCGTCGGATCCCGCCCGCTTGAGAAGGTGGAGGGCACGGCGGCTCGACCAAGCACACCCACGACGAACCGGACTTGGGGGTGGTGGATCCACCCTCCGGGCGGCTACATCAGTCAAGGAGAACCGAATCCGGCCATGGAGGCAACGGATCCGATTAAGAGACAACGAATTTGTGGGAGAACGGGCGCCTAGGATCCGGCCGTCCTCCTCTCGGTGGTTGGCGGCCGCCGGGTATTGGAGGCCTCTTGGGCCGGTGCACACCGAGGGCGAACGGCGCCCTAGGAGCACAAAGGCGGACTACTGGCGTGCCAAGCGGACCGCGGACGCCACCAAGGCTTCGGCTGAACGATTCGAGTCTCACGCCGCCGTGACGAGGAGGTAGACCTCAGGCCGGCGCCGCGCCTCCTGTAGCCGGTGGTGCTTCATTCAACATTTTCTTGCGTAGAATTTGCTCTCCCACCGAATTTTCCCTTAGGGGCATATGCCCCCATGTGCTGCATGAGTAACTCAGATTGGGCTTAAGAGAGTGATCATCCACCCTATATGTAGTATAGCGAATTTATTATTTGGTTCTTGCATTAATTTTTTTTTAAATGCTTAGAATCGGGTTTCTCTTTAGTTATTGGCATGCTCTGCATTAAGCTAGTACTATATCTGGTTGAGTAGAAATAGTAGTGATGTATGTATTAACCGTATCTCATGAGCTCTTGAATAGAATTTAGTTTAATTTCATTACAATCCACTTTAATGCACGCGGGTTGTGATAGATACATGTAAATCCAAAACAAGACCCAAAAATGAAGCAAGGAGTTTACTTTTTATATAAACAAGATTGCTACTCCCAAGGCCCAAGCTAGCCTTGGCGTGCAGCTCGATCCCATGGCCCAAGCTCTACCACGTACGAGTGGAGCTTGCTACATTTGCAAGGTGCATCGTCCCTTGGGCATCTCGTGTCGTGCGTCCGCACAGATACACTGCCACGTATACATGTACACGCACCTTGGCGCGTCGATCTCCATGTCTTCCATTTGCGGTCAGAGCGAGGATCGATGGACGATCCACACGCCGCCCGACACCCGTGCATTGCCTTTGCTTGTTTTTCAGTGACCGATCGATCGACACTGAAAAGTGCAGTTTTATCTGGTGCTGCTGCTGCCCTGCCCGGCCCCTCCGATGTCCGATACAGACTCCCCGATCCAACGCGACCATGATTAATTTGGTCAGCGGATGCAGAGACGTACTGCCCGGTGGTGAATAGAGGTAGGGGCCTGGCGGCTGGCGTGGCGCGCTTCGTGTATGGCAATGGCATGGTTATGCATGGTCCACAGGAGAAGGCAGACGTACACATGCTATCGCCTTGGCCGCCATATGCATTGCATGATTCAAAAAGCTAGGCATGTGATGATTGTTAATGTTGTCAGTAAGGAGCGATCGAGGACAGTAACTTGATAGGGCTGCAGATTATTATGGCTATATATGCCACCGTATTAATTCAACGCTGCTCTGCGCTGCGCTGCGGCCAAATATGAAGGAGTAATTTGCTAGCTAGCAAGTGCTTCACGACGCAATTCTGAACGACGGTACGTCCCGTATTTCATCATCATCGATCCCATTTCTCACCATCTCAGCAAACTGGTGTCAAGAGAAATATATGCTGATCATATATATATACATATCATAGAGCATATATGTGTCCTAGATAGTGCTCATGTCTCATCATGTCTCATTCTCATGATCCAAACTATTATAGGGCATGGACCCAAACTTGTTCCTCCCTCGACCGTTATATCTCTCCCTTCTAGAAATTACGTATTATTACATAGGCAACTTTTTGTGTGTCAACACTCAAACTCTTTACGGATAAACTTGGACGAAGAACAGAAAACCCAATAATTAGCACCTTTAGCACCTCAATGAGACCGTATTTTTACAATTCAGCCCTTTTTAAAACAAATTTTACATTTAGCCCCCTAAACGACATAAGTGCATCTTTGGACCCAGAGGTCGGAGTCATGGCTTGTGGCGCCGAGGTTAAACATCTCGGCGCCATCTCTCGCACGGGCCGAGGTATTTGGCTGCTTTGCCACACGTGGCAAACGAGGTGGCATTGACGTGCGGGACCTCTGAGCCATAAATCACGGCTCCTCCGAGGTCCTTTTCATAAAATTGTGCATCGACAAACAAGCAGGCAAGCAGTTCGGTGGAGCTGTGGATTCTTGAAGTAGTGTACTAGTGCATCTTTCTCCCTTCTTCTTCAAAATCTCCCAAAAATTGAATAGAAGTTGAAAATCTCCAAGAACAAAAGTTTCTCAATTTAACAAGATCTACACTTTTGTTTTTGGGCTCATCGTCAAATTTTCAATAGTTTTGAAAGTAGATTTTCAAAGTTTTTATTGAACGTAGGAATAATAAATATTTAACTTTTTTCTAAATTTGATTTTCAAATAGGAAAAAAAAATTACTATTCAAACAACTCAATAAAATATACCTCTTCAAAACACAATCTGTGTACCAACTTATGAAACAAAATTTTGCACAAGTCATAGTCATAAATTTTATTTTTAATAATTTTCTCCCAAAACACTTTTAAATCAAAAGTTGAATTCAACTCAACCAAAATATGCAACATATGAGTAATATAATAAAATATATAATGCATTTATGCCATGATGCTCAATGATTATGCGTGACGATGACATGATAAAAATTTTAATTGCAAATTAACATCGGGATGTTACAAAAGTGAGCTGAATTAGCTCTTTCAAAGCAAGGAGAAATTTTGAAAGGGAAGATAACGAGCTAGGCAAGGCAAGCAGCGCCGAGGAATCCAAACACGCCTGCAAATATTGCCTCGAAGGGATGTCCCTGTCCCTCCTATCCCAACCCAAACAATTCATCCCTAAACCAAAAGCACAACTTCTTCAAAAAAGCACAACAAAGGCTTCATCACCCAACACGGCAGGCTATTCGGGTATATTCATTGGAGTTTCCAGGTTCTCCACGAGAATCCGCAGGTCTAAATCCTTATCCGCGAACTTCTTCAAAAAGGGTGGTTCTGCAAGAACAGAAATGACACCGACACATCTCAATAATTTACAAGTGATGCAACAAGCCAAATTCATTAGAAAACTAATTAGTCAGGCAATGCTAACCAAAAGTTCTGAAGCAGACATCCGATGAGCTAGATCTTTTTGTATGCTGCACAATTGCAAAGTTTTCAGCAGATACATTACATGATTAAGTGGATTGCAATGCTAACCAATAATTTCTTTTTCCTACAACGTAGATGGATAACGTAGTCAACACTTCCTGGGCGCCTGCTAAGTTCATGTCGATGCACGATTTTACGAAAAGGGCGCCGGAGCCACGGATCACGCGGCTCCGAGCCGGGCAAGATCGTGGCTCGGAAGCTCGGCCGCCGGACCTATGGCTCCGAGGTCTGCCACGTCAATGCCACCTCGTTCGCCACCGTGGCGACGCCAAATAACTTCGGCGCCGTGCGGTATGGCGCCGAGATGTTGAACCTCTCGGCGCACAAAGTTATGGCTCAATTCTACCAAAGATGCACTTATGTCGCCAGGGGGCTGAATGTAAAATTTGTTTTTAAAA